>JAULAV010005816.1:0-40534 GCA_030789695.1 Scilla litardierei
ATAAATAATGTATACTA
This sequence comes from Scilla litardierei, assembly GCA_030789695.1. Taxonomy (NCBI): domain Eukaryota; kingdom Viridiplantae; phylum Streptophyta; class Magnoliopsida; order Asparagales; family Asparagaceae; genus Scilla; species Scilla litardierei. The sequence goes on from JAULAV010005816.1 coordinate 18, forward strand.
ACTTATTTGTGAGCGCAGTTATGGAGATCGTCGCCAAAATACCACGTACATCAAAAGCGACATCCCAAGACTTCTCAATACGCGTGATCGTGTGCCTGGAGCTTCGTTGAAGCTCAAGGAGCAATGTGGAAGTCAAAAGGAGTGAAGATTGAAGCTTTAAAGACGGCTCGTAAGGTTTATTTTATAGTCTTCTAGCTTCATAGATTAGAATGTTAAGCCTTGAGTAGGACTTACTTTATAATCTTCATTTCGCTCATATCTTAGAGCTAGGATATTCATAGAAGCCATTAGAAACTTTCCCGAAGCCTATCGCTTCTTCCCTCGGCTTCGAGTGCATGTTAGTTGGTTCAAGAAGAGTCACCAACCGACTAGATGACAATCTAGTCGGTCGGCAACTCTACATGAACCGACTAGTTTGCCTTCTCTATATTCAGCTCATTCCATGACTACAGTTAGTCGGTCAAAGAAGAGTCACCGACCGACTAGATGACGATCTAGTCGGTCAGGAGTCCTTCTCAGACCGACTAGTTGTGTACAGTCATTTTCAGCCTGAGCTACTGTTTCGAGTTAGTCGGTCAAAGAACGTTTACCGACCGACTAGTTGAGAAACTAGTCGGTCAGCATTTGTTCTTAAACCGACTAAGTCAACTTGAAGTCTACCTATTCTATTTCGACGTTAGTCGGTCAAAGATCATTCACCGACCGACTAGTTGTGAAACTAGTCGATCGGCAAGTCTTCTTAGACCGACTAGTTGTCTTTGCCTGTACTTCGACTTCTTGGCTGTGAAGGATCCTGTCCAAAACAGAGTTAGGATCGATAATATGAAGTTTAGACTTACGCTTGCGTACGCGGCACGGTAGTCTACGAACTTCGCCTTCGGATTCGCCACGACGGATCGAGTCTACTCACGAACGGAGTAAGGTTACTAATCCACAATCTAAATCTCTATTTTAGATTAAGAACTTGGATGGAGGGAGAGGAAATATTTCTGCAGAGCTTCGCTATGAAGAAGATGCATGCATGAATTTCATGCAAAATGTGTTAGGAAAATGGCTACCCTTGGGTCTTATTTATAGCCCCCAAGGTAGTTATTTTAGGGTAAGTTGTTCCTTTGGAACAACTTAATTAAGGTGTACCATGATACATGGCACATTATAAGCTTAAGTTGTACCATATGCATGGTACAACATAAGCTTAAGATATTCCCCCTTTATTAGCCATATGTCGCATGCACTTATGCATATATAATGCGACTTTCCCGCTCATCCAGAGATCCTCTCCGCAAGGGAACAGATTCCCTTTGCACACGACTTCGTGTACGCGACGTTCGAGGTCCGTAATCCCTCGTACATCCCCCACAAGGGTGTACAAACGTCTTCCATATCCAACATCTCCCACTCACACTTGAGGGGATTGTAAGAGAACGTCTTTCCCTTAGTTCTTTCATCTATCATACCGAGAAATAGACCGTGCGACCGTCATGCGCGTAGAGTCTGTTGTTGTGCACTTGTTAGAGATACACAACGACCTCGAAGGTGCAAAGTTGAGTAGTTCAACGCATGCTTTACCCTAGATTATTTCTTCACATTTCTTGTACTTTATATTCAACAATTGAATCTCATCTGGATTACAATGGGCTGGCCAGCTTTGAATCATTAAAGTCCAAATGCGAATATGAAATCAATCTTCCTCTTCTTGCGAACCTTATGATCTTGACTTGATTCGCTTTTCTAACGTGCCCCGCCGAGCCGAATTACCATAGCCCATTAGTAACACGCTAAGATAGCGATCATCTCGTCAAATCTAAAGGAACCAATTGGAGTCCTTGAGGGTAAGAGTTAAGACCCGTATGGCCTTTGAGTCTCACATAATAGCAAACACTATTGCTACTAACTCAGTGGTCGAAATGCATACGTGGTATGAACACGTATTACAACATCACTCCTTTCCCAGGGAGAGTATGTCTTAATGATGTTGTACGGATGAAAGATCAGACACCACAGTGCCTATCTTTTGAGTCCCCTTACTACTCAGGAAATATTCCCGGACTCTCATCCTGCATAAGACAGATAGGATTAAAAAATCCAATGAGATCTTTATATCCTTGTGATACAGATCTCAGATCTTTTGTAAGCATCCATATGATGCAGATCTTTCATTCGACTATCTTGTTAAAGTCATGACTCTAAATCATTCGTCTAATGATTTTGACTTTAAACTAGTCTCATCTCTATCTTATCCATCTGATAAGATAAGGCGGTTGCTCATGTGAGAGAGCCAACCTTAATCTGTCCGACATACACACAATTCAGCTGAGATTTCAAAAATGTACACAAACATTTCTTAAGAAATTCATATGCAATGTTGGAAAAAGAACTTATTCTTTTATTAATTTTGATCATTTCTTGGACATGGGAATATATATTTGGTACAACTCAGCCCATACGCAATCATTGAGATGATAAGTGTTTATAAAACACATTTCTGGGGATCGCTTTCGTAAGCTGATCCTCTATCATCTCATGCGTAGATATGTACCTTATGTCTACCTTCTTGGTTTTATCATAGTCTTTTGTAAATCTGCAGTTCCTTTAAGATACTGCATTATCCTCTTAACCGCTTTCCAGTGTTCTTGCCCTGGGTTGGATTGGTAACAGTTTACCATTTCCAACGGCAAAACAGATGTCCAGTCTCGTACACACCATAGTGTACATAAGACTATCAACTGCACTGGAATATGGAACTTTTTCCATAATTTCCTTTTCCTTTTGGTTCTTTGGACATGATTCCAGATATAAATTATCGCATATGCTTATATGAATATCAATGGACTTGTAGTCCTGCATATTAAATCGTTCTAGATCCTTCTTTATATAAGTCTCCTGTGAAAGAGAAAGAAGTTTCTTCGAACGACTCCTTGAAATCTTAACTCCAAGGATATATGCGGCTTTTCCTATGCCTTTCATCTAAAATACTGATGAAAGCCAAGCCTTGATACTCATCACAAAGCCCTTGTCATTTCCGGCTATTAAAATGTCATCTACATATAGAGACATAATAACATGCTTGCTTTTAATCCTCTTGATATATACGTAGTTATCTTTATCAAGTATGGAAAATCCATTTGATAAGACAACCTTTTGAAATCGTATATACCCTTGCCTCGAGGATTGTTTAAGACCATATATGGATTTACGAAGTTTACAAACCTTATGTTTGTTTCCTTCTTTTACAAACCCTGTTGGTTGTTCCATATAGATCTCCTCGTCCAATTCTCCATTGAGAAAGGCAGTCTTTACATCCATTTGATGTAATTTGAGGTATAAGCAAGCTACTAATGCCAGAATCATGCGAATCAAGGTAAAACGCACAACAGGTGAGAAGTTTTCTTCGTAGTCTATCCCTTCCTGTTGCGTAAAACCTTTCGCGACAAGGCGAGCTTTATATCTATCTATAGAGCCATCAGCCTTATGCTTGATCTCGAGAACCCATTTGTTCCCAATTGCTCTATGTCCTCTGGGTGAGTTAACTAAGTCCCAGACTTGGTTAACTTTCATGGATTTCAATTCCTCCTTCATCGCTTCCATCCATTTGTCTTTTGCAGGGCATGATGCGGCATATTTGAGATTCTTCAAGTCCTTGTTGACTCGAATTTAGATCAATTCTAATATCACTCCCACTTGAAATGTTGTTAGAATTGCTCCCACTTGGATCATTATTCCCGTATGGAATAGGATAATCGTCATTCGTATAATCCATTGGTGAAGGTTAAAAAGAATTTTCGTTTTCACCAAGAATTTCTCCCACTCGAATGAGGTAATCCTTTTTGATCATAAATCTCAAAATAGGGATAAGTCCTGACTTATCTCGCCCTGTCTTGGAAACTCGTTTTCCAAGAAAGTGACATCCCTCGACTCAAACTCAATTAGCACACCATTGTCTTCCTGACTAACAAAAACATAACCTTTGGAGTTTTATGCGTATCGTTTAAAGATACATTTCCTTCTCCTTGGCCCAAGTTTGCCATACTTATGGGAGGAAATATGTGCGTTGAATGCACAAACTCAAGGTAAAAAATGTTTAAGTCAGGAGACCTTTGGTTCCACAACTCATAAGGAGTGGAGCTAACTGATTTCGAGGGTACGCGGTTTAAAATGAAAATGGTTGTCAATAATGCATCACCCTAAAAGGTGATTGGCAAGTTAGCTTGTGCCATCATTGAACGGACCATTTTTCATTAAAGTCCTATACCTGCAACACCAATTTGTTGAGGAGTATAAGGCATAGTTACCTGATTTACTATGCCTTTTTCATCACAAAGTTCCTTTAAACTTGTTGATTGATATTCACCGCCCCTATCGGTTCGCACGACCTTAATCTTGCGATCTAATTGATTCTCCACTAAACTCATATAGTTTTTAAAGCAGGTTTAGTGCTTTCAATTTTGTGGGATATCGAATAGATATGACCGAACCGGGTGAAATCATCAATAAAAGTGATGAAATAGGACTTCCCGCGTCTTGTCTTGACATTCATTGGACCACATATGTCCGAATGGATAAGCTGTATTGGAACCTCGGCCCTTGTGCCGGTTCCAAACGGCTTGCGACAAGATTTCCTCACAAGGCAATGTTCGCAGGTCGACATTTCAACCTTTGAAACATTGGATAGAAGGCCACGTTTGGCAAGTCTATCCATACGCTTTGGTCCAATATGACCAAGCCTTGTGTGCCAACAAATTATATTAGACTCATTAGTCAAAGAATTTGTCACAAGGAAATTTTCATTATATGAGGAATTTATACATTGTACTTATTACAATAAATCCTTTGAATTACAAACCCAGTACCAATAAAGGAATTATTACAAAAATAGGTCCATATTACAAACATGAAGGAACCAACTATTAACCAAGACCCATTAAATTGACCACAGTATTAATATTCCTTTGAATATATGGAATGAAGAGAACATCATAAAGTAGGAGAATGTGGCCGTTGTCCAAGTCTAGCTTGCAATTCCCAACGCCTTTCTTTACAACACGTGTGTTGTTTCCTACATTGATCTACTTCATTCCTTGAGTATCCGGTGATACTCCACGAAGGACCGTCTGTCCTTTGCTATGTGGTCGGTGGCACCTGAATCAATTATCCCAAAATGGATTAGATTCCACAAGAAATAGTGAACTAGAAACACATATGTAACTAGTATTACAAGTTACCTCGTCACTTCCACTCGTACACGAATGAGCATAGTGACCGAGCTTGTTACACTTGAAGCACTTGATCCTTTTCAAGTCTTTCTCCTTGTGCCATTTCTTGTGCCCACCCTTATGTTTGGGTTCCTTGGTGGACTCAGGTTGCTTATTACGTTCATTAGAAGACTTCGAACGATCTTTACGTTTCTTTCCCCCGTGTGAGGAACTAGCAACCATGTGCACTTCTGCACTTGGCTTGGCAGCCGCAAGCCGCTCTTCCTCTAATTCGAGGTGCTTGGAAACATCGTTGAAGGTCTTGATGCTCTCATTATGAGTGAGATGCATCTTCATCTGATCCCACCCATTTGGTAGGGAACGTATGACTGCTTGGATTTGTTGCTCATCTGTGAGCACATGACCTGCGTCCTTTAACTCCGAGATAAGGTTCGCCATATGTCGCAGATGTTTCCCTATGGAATGATCTGGACGTTTCTTATATGTATCGAACCTTATAGTTAAGGCGCGAAGTTTGGACACCGATGTGCCACCGAACTTCTCCTCTAGCTTGGACCATATGTCCATGGCTAGGTCATGTTCCCGGAAGATGCGCATTATGTCATCAGCCATACTGCTTAATAACGTAATGCGCGCTATCTTATTCTTCCGAGACCAAGCATCAAAAGCTTCCTTGTCTCTTCGGTGTTGGGCCGTAGTGCCCAACTCGTGTTCAATCATTACGTTCTTTAGAGTTTCGAGCACTTCTTGCTCCTCTAAAACGTATTGTATCTTAATGGACCAAAGTTTGTAATTATCGCCGTTGAGTTTTTCATCTTTGTTTAACTCAGCGACGATATTCTTTGAAGCGGAAGACATTTTACTTTTAAAATGCTGCAAAAGACACAAAACCGAAGGTTCGATCAAAAACATTGCATAAAAAATTCTTAAAATATAACTCCCACTTGAAATGATAATAGAGTATCCCATTTGGATAGTTCTAAAAATTCAAATCCCACTTGGAATTATATTATATTTGATAAGTTACTTTCGAAAAATATTGAAGATGTTGTTCTAGAATCGAAAAGGTCTCTATAATTCCAATCACCATCTAGAACAACCTTCAATATTCCCCCATCACTTATCAAACAATAGTACTATTATAGTACTAGCAGCGGAAAACGAGTATTTGATAAGTTACTTTCGAAAAATATTGAAGATGTTACTCTAGAATCGGAAAGGTCACTATGTTTCCAATCACCATCTAGAGTAACTTTCAATATTTCTCCCTCACTTTATCAAATGTTAGTACTCTTATAGTACTTTGCAGCGGAAAAGCGTTTTTGAAAACGTATTTTTCAAAACGAATTTAAAATACATTGGCTAATCTCCGTAGAGTAGAGCACAACGTCATAAGTTCATTGGCTAATCTCCGTGGAGTAGAGCACAATGACATGGCTAATCTCGCATGAAGTAGAGCATTACGGCTAATCTTCAAGGAGTAGAGCACATTTACATAAGTACATTGGCTAATCTCCGTAGAGTAGAGCACAATGACTTAGCTAATCTCGCATGAAGTAGAGCACTATGGCTAGTCTTCAAGGAGTAGAGCCCAAGTTAAAACTTCATTAAAACGTTAGTCCCGTATGAACTAGTCGGCACTGTGGTTAGCCCCGTATGGGCTAATCGACACATTCGAGTTTGACCAATGCCCTTTGTCACCCCGTATGGGTCAGTTGACAAATTTGCAGTCGACCCGGACCTTCTGCCAGATTGGTCGACCAAAAACACAAAATTGGTCGACCAATATTCGAACTGCAACTTCTCCCGGCCAGGGCCTCTGCCCTGGCCGGGGCTTGGCCAAGGACCGGCCAGGGCCTCTGCCCTGGCCGGCTAGGGGCCCTGGCCCCCTCGGCCAGGGCCGTCCAGGCCCTGGCCTCTGCCAGGGCCGGCCGGCCAGGCCACTGGCCGAGGCCAGGGCTCCTGCCCTGGCCTCGGCCAGGCCCTGGCCTGAGGCCAGGACGCTGCCCTGGCCTCTGCCAGGGCGGCCTGGCCTCAGGCCGAGGCCAGGGCTCCTGCCCTGGCCTCGGCCAGGCCCTGGCCTGAGGCCAGGGCTCCTGCCCTGGCCTCGGCCAGGCCCTGGCCTGAGGCCAGGGCGCCGGCCCTGGCCTCTGCCAGGGCCGGCAGGCCGCTGGCCGGGGCCAGGGCTCCTGCCCTGGCCTCGGCCAGGCCCTGGCCTGAGGCCAGGGCGCCGGCCCTGGCCACTGCCAGGGCCGGCAGGCCGGCCAAGGGCCGGCCCTGGCCACTGCCAGGGCCGGCCTGGCCGGCAGTGCTTGGCCAAGGCCGGCCACTGCCCGCCTGGCCTTGGCCGGCCACTGCCGGCCTGGCCATGGCCGGCCATGGCTTGGCCATGGCCGGTCATGGCCAAGGCCATTCGACGTTGGCCGGCCATGGCCCCTTTGGCCATGGCCGGCCACCCCCTTTAAATGGGGTTGCCGCACTCATTCCTCCCCCTTGATGGGGTGGTCGCCGGTAGTTATTGGCCGTAGCCAACCCCCTCCGCATGGGGAGAGGGGGTGCATGGCCTTCATAGCCCATTTGGTCATGGTGCACATGCACCAAATTTTCCTCTTACCCGATGGAAATAACTTCCATCATCTTCCTTGATGAAGCACCCGTTCGTCGAAGAAATTAGTTATCTCTTAATGGCCGTGTGCCAAAAAATGAATAACGTACTACGTGAACGGTCGGTTCTTCCTGTCACGGAGAGTTCCTACCATATCCGTAATGATAGGAGACCCTAACGTGAAAAGAACAACCGCTGTGTTCTCTCCGTCACGAAGCGTTCCTACTATATCCGTAATAGTAGGAGACCCATTCGTGAAAAAGACAACGACTCGTTCGTAGTTTCGACGGGGCGGTGGATTGACCGGGGCGAACCCATATGGCTCTGATACCAATGAAGGATCCTGTCCAAAACAGAGTTAGGATCGATAATATGAAGTTTAGACTTACGCTTGCGTACGCGGCACGGTAGTCTACGAACTTCGCCTTCGGATTCGCCACAACGGATCGAGTCTACTCACGAACGGAGTAAGGCTACTAATCCACAATCTAAATCTCTATTTTAGATTAAGAACTTGGATGGAGGGAGAGGAAATATTTCTGCAGAGCTTCGCTATGAAGAAGATGCATGCATGAATTTCATGCAAAATGTGTTAGGAAAATGGCTACCCTTGGGTCTTATTTATAGCCCCCAAGGTAGTTATTTTAGGGTAAGTTGTTCCTTTGGAACAACTTAATTAATGTGTACCATGATACATGGCACATTATAAGCTTAAGTTGTACCATATGCATGGTACAACATAAGCTTAAGATATTCCCCCTTTATTAGCCATATGTCGCATGCACTTATGCATATATAATGCGACTTTCCCGCTCATCCAGAGATCCTCTCCGCAAGGGAACAGATTCCCTTTGCACACGACTTCGTGTACGCGACGTTCGAGGTCCGTAATCCCTCGTACATCCCCCACAAGGGTGTACAAACGTCTTCCATATCCAACAGGCTGTTCTACCGTTAGTCGGTCTACGTTGTATCATCGACCGACTAGTTGATGAACTAGTCGGTCAGTTATCCTTCTTTGACCGACTAGTCTGCTTCAGAATAGAGCCGTTGGGATTCTTTCAAACTCGATTTCTCTTGCCACTTTAAATAGAATCCTGATTCGTTTGAAGAGTGGTTAGAGGTCCTATTTCCAAGCAATTTCAGACCTAAGAGAAGAGCTCTCCCAAGCTATTTCAAAGCTCTCTCTCCCTCACAAGAATCTCTCCCTTCACTCTTTGAGCCATCTTCCTCAAGAGAGATTCTCTCCATTGTGAGCTTCTCAAGCCAAGAGCTTGATCCTAGTCATAATACTCCTCCCTAGGCTTCCATTGCTGGTCATCTTCTTGAAGCTAGGGTTTGGTGACATCCTCTTCCTCAAAATCCATCATTGCCCTAATTTGGTAAGTATACTCAAGGCATAGGATTTTGTAAGGTAAGAGTTTATTTCATTTCATATTTGAATTGTAAGTTTATCTCTCGGTTGTGAGAGAGGTTGTGATCCCGGTTTGTGTGAGTCACATGTCTTTTGTATGATTTGACTTGTGAAGGTTTTTCACAAGTATTTCATAGTGGAAATCTTGAGTTAGGGTTGCTAACTCAAGTATCCGGAGGGGATCCGGGTGGTTGGGACATAGGATCACCGGGAACAAGTCGGGGAGACTTGGGTGGATCCGAACCCAGTAATATTGTTTGTTTGCGTATGTTTTAATTCTTGTTGATAGTTGTTTAATTCCGCATTGTCGTTTGTTTCTTGCACAATAATTAGGAATAACTATCTTGATTATTTTAAGTACTATTCACCCCCATCTAGTACGTGTGCAGTAGCTACCACAGGGCACTACAATTGGTATCAGAGCCAAGGTTCAAAGCTACACATAGCCAAAGTTCAAAGCTATGACGAACAACGACTACAACATCTTCAAGAACCGCAATGGTGCTTCTTCAGTTATGGAAGGACTATCCTCAGTCAGGCCTCCACACTTCAATGGTACCAACTATGGGTACTGGAAATGCCGGATGCAAATTTTCCTCCGGAGCGCTTCACTATGGAGAGCCACCATGACAGAGTATGTCGAGCCTTCCGAAGAAGATTTTGCGAAGTGGACTCCCGCGGAGGTCGCCGCGGAAGTTGCCAATGCCAAGGCAATGAATGCCTTGAATTGTGCATTGGAGCCCGAGGACTTCAACAAGATATGCACATGTAAGAGTGCATATCAAATATGGAACTAACTCCTCATATTGCACGAAGGATCGAGTACGGTAAAAGATTCTAAACTCGTCGTTGCTAATAAAGAATTTGAGTTGTTTCATATGGAGCAGGGCGAAACCATGAAAGATTATTACGCTCGCTTCGTGGATATATCAAACGACTTGGAAGCTCTTGGGAAGACCTACACCCAAAAGGAGAAAGTCTCGAAGATAATCGATGGACTTCCTTCTTTTTGGGAGAAGCGTACCTTCGCCATCGAAGAAGGTAATGACATGAATAAATATACTGTCGTACAACTAATGGGTACCTTGTTGTCTTATGAGGTACGCAATGATAGTAAGATCCGGATGAGGGAAAAGATGAAGGCGTACTTGAAGCAAGACGAGCCAAAGAAAAAGGCAATTGCATTCAAGGCCGCTCCATCTACCGATGATGAAGATTCGGAAGAAGAAGAGGACGAAGAATTGGACATGGAAGCATTGGCCAATATGGCAAAGAAATTCATCCGATTCTTCCGACAAGGTAAGTTGAATCGTAAATCTAAATTTATTTCGACTAATGTTTCTACTCCCGTGTGTTACAAATGCAACAAGCCAGGACATATCAAGCCGGATTGTCCTATCTACAAACATAAGGGAAAATGGAAGGGATTCAAGCATGACAAGTCAAGAAAGCACAAGAAAGGGCTTGTCGGCACGTTCACCGACTCCGACTCCTCAAGTGGAGAATCGGACGATGAAAGAGTGGAGATTGCACACACGTGCTTTATGGGAAAAGAGGATTGTGATGAAGAGACTTCCTCCGATGAAAGCGAGGATGGAAGCGAGGATGAAGGCGGAGAGGTAACCAATGATGAACTTAGAATAGCCAATGAACAACTATGGAATAAGTTTTCTAATATGGCTACTAAGTTTATGAAGACTAAAAATGAATTAGATAGTCTTAAAAACTCGCATAAGCCTTTCATCATCAACAACGACACCGTTGTTGATGGGTTGAGAAATGAGATTGAAAATCTCAAGTCTCAACTTGAGCATGTTCATATCGAGGATTCGGATGAACATGTGATAGCGGATTTGACGTCTCAAATCTCAACTTTGAGTATTGAGAATAAAAATCTCAAGTCACGTGTTTGTGCACTCGCATTGCAAGTGTCCACTTTGGATGCTTCTTTGCATTCTCTCACCGAGAAGCATGAGAGCACATTAGGCCGAATTCATGAATTCAACAAAGGTAAGGGCAAGTTGGATGATATCCTAAATGACTTACCTCCGGCCAATCATCACATTGGCTTGGGGTATAAGATGGGAGAGTCATCCAAATCGTCCGCCACCTTTGTTAGGCCATCTTCCGATGCTTCTACTAGTGGAAGTAAACACGTCATGGGTAGATCTTCTACCAATGGTGCTTCCGCTAGGAACACGCCCCCATTTGGAAAGAAACCCACTTTGGGTGGACCTCCAAAGAAGGGTCATGCTTACATGTATACCATGCCACGTAGGAACACACATCCTACCCCACATGTTAGCACAAATGATGATTTTATTCTCCGCACCCACGAGCACGTGCACACCATGTGAGACACACTCATGCACGTGTTCCTCCACACCCATATGTTCATCCTCATTCTCATATGAATAATTATCGTCATGCACCATTGCATCGAATTCCATATGCTTACCCACGACATGCATCACATAGAAACCAACAACATATGCATGTTCCCAATAGGATTAGGACTCCCAAGACATACACCATTTGGGGTCCGAAGAACACAAGCATGCATAATAAGAATTTGTATGTGAAATCGTTTATTAATGATGTTATCTTGAATGATGATTATGTTGGGAAATCAAGTTCCTCTTGGACTTGGTTTCCGAAGGGTTAGTTTCCACTACTACAAAAAAACGCTTGCATAGCGCTTTTTTTTACACTTGGATAGCGCTTTTAAGCGCTATCCAAGCTACCGCTATGGTAGCTTGAATAGCGCTTTTATAAGCGCTATCGTAGTGGTTTACTAAGATAGCGCTTATAAAAGCGCTATCCAAGCTACCGCTATGGTAGCTTGGATAGCGCTTTTTAAGAGCTATCTAAGTGGTTTACTAAGATAGCGCTTTACTACCTTAGCACTTTTGGAAGCGCTATTCAAGCTTACTCGAGAAATTTTGATTTTTACCATAAATAATGTTTGAACTGGCCCGTGGCTAATAAGCATTAGCCACGGCTAGTCCGTGGCTAATAAGCATTAGCCACAGACTGTCCGTGGCTAATGTGTATTAGCCACGGCCAGTCCGAGGCTAATGTTTAATTTTTTTTTAAAAAAATTAAATAATCGTGTAGAACTAAAATTCCCAAAACAATATTTCTGCAATTACAAGATAATGTTTGAATCAACATTAAAGAGACGTGTTCTGCAATTCATTAAAACATTCAGATAATCAACATGATAATCAACATTAAATGAGTCTTACAAATTATAAGCTGAAGTACAAACTAAAGACATGAACAAGGGAAAATCTGTTCATCTTGAATGAGCACAATTAAAATTTGTTCGCCAAGAACCAGTAACTACTCAATATCAACAGCAAGTCCAAACACGATACAATCGTTCCAGTATATATTAAGTCATTCTTTTGTGTTCGACGGATCAGGACTGTTCCAGGGGGACAAGTGATGTTTCTGTGATGACCCGAGTTCATCTCATTCGGTTCTGGTTCCTCGGTCGAGCCTTTAGGAAAGCTGCTGGGCCTCATCTGTAAAATTTCACAGTCATCACATCAAATTTTCAATAAATAGATACATGCAAGAACAAATCTCTTGAAATGATATAGCTTTTTAAGCAATAATAAAATAACTGATGATTCCTTTGCTCATCGTTCCACCTTCATTGTTCATAATAACATCCTTATTATGAAGCTCTAACAAATTTTTGTCAGAGCTTCATAGTAAAAGGCAAATATACAAGTTTATACCAGACACCACATTATTTTCTATCCCAATTAACTAAAATGAATAACATCAATTCACCAACATAAAGCTCTCCCAGAGTCTGTCATATAAAGAAGAAAAACAATTGTATTACTCAAAATTATGTTGAAAGCAAAAAGATAGAACCTTTAATTACCTGAAGCTTGTATCTTTTAAAAGGCGATGATGGCAAATGTTCCAGTAATTAACAAAAACAAGATACCATTGAATATTAGATGTATGTTTGTGACAGATGCCACATTCTGAACATATATGCTCAAATGTACATGAATATTTCTTCTCATGTATACTCAAACGTCCAAATATCCGTCCAAGGTTTACTGACATGGATTCTACTACAGTAGTCCAACTAAACTATTTACGCTTGAACTTTTTCATTTGCTAAAGATTGTTGATAGTACTTCTATTGAACTCAGTAGTAATGGAAATGCAGTAAAACTCACCTCTAACAAATGTTTCACAACGGAAACCTGTCAGCTGATTATTGCCGCTATTAGAGGTGTGCAATCAACATTTGCATGCAAGATGGGTATAACTGACCGCAAGAGAACCCTTGCCATGTTGTTTACGTCCACGCCATTCTGACAAAGGGCAAAACCACTCTCATCAAAAGCAGTCACCAGTTGCATCATCCCTACCCCCTAAATAAAACATGTAAAGAAGTTCCAGTAATTAACAAAAACAAAATTATCCATACAAAGAACACATGATATTGAGTTACTGAAGGTCCCCAATTAAAGATCTTTGTTTCCAGAAACTCCCCCAATTCGAGCTTCCATCTTCCATGCTCATGATGCCTAGAGAGCAACAAATTTGATCATACAATTGAAATTCTATAGGATTTGTTTTATGAATGGCCATTGCAATGGAAAATTACTTTGTGACTCCTCAACAAATAGAAGCTAAATAGAACATAAATAAATGCAAGGAGAAGTTGATATCATGAGGATAAGAACCTGTTGCATAAATAAAAACAGAAGTAGTTTAGTGCATGTAACTTGAACAGAAGAACTACTTTAGTGCATTATGGAGTTTAAAATTAGTCAATTACTTTATTAACTTTGTTGGATTGACTTAATTTATATATTTGCAATGCTAATCTAACTGATGCTGGGCTTACTTCACGTTATCAATGTTTTCTTATTAATTGGAAATAACATTTAGTGACAATATTCTCAAAAAAAATTACAACCCCCTCAAACCCATACACAGCAACCCCAGCTTTTTGCTGGTTTAATAACCCTCAAAACCACCCAAATTTTGGGTGTTTTTACGCATGACGGTCCCATAACCCTTGCCATTTAGCTCTGTTTGGCCGGGGTTGCAAGGGGTTGGGGCTAAAGCCCGTCCCCAACCCCGGTTACCAAACGGGTTAATGTATTATCATACAAAGCTTGAAAATGAGTCAGTCTTTTTTCATATGTATCACTAGTGCTACATCATTTTTAATGGAAGTACAAATAAAAATAATATGACACTCAATGACTTGAAACCCATACTTTTAATCAAGATATAGAATCAAGCAAAGAAATTTGATCGATGTTCTTTGTATAATGACATGCATACAATTTTTGCAATTTAAGTAGTGATGTGATCAAACTTTGGATTAAGGGGAGCTCATGAAGGCAGGGTTGGTACATTGCAGCTATAGGTTGGCATTAGTCCAAACCTAAAGTTAGTTGATGAGACACCCTTAGAGGTCCACACTAATAGAGAACTTTGTATGATAAAGTGTGCTTAAAATGGTAGTTGGTAACTATTTGGTAAGGGTTAGATATGCTTTAAAACCCCATTATTTTGTTGTAATGTTGCTTGTCACCAAATTGATGCTGACATTATGAATCCACATCCAACATCAGAAGACTTTGGGAAGCTAACATCATCATGAGACTGCAACATCTAAGACAAGTATCCACCAATAAGATTTCACAACAGCTGCTGATAACACGGGGATAGAAGAGAGGATAAAGCTACCTTTTAACTCTTACTACTTTTATCAAACTAAGCGTATCTTTTTGACTTACTCAAAACTAGCCAGGAAATTAAAATATGGAAATTGCATTCGCTAAATATTGAATGATATGAAAACATACCGGTAGTTTTCACAAAAGTGTCGCAAGCATTAGGATGCAAATTCAAGTCTATGCACAAAAACATCCATTTACACTACACTCTGAAGTTCCTTTTGCTCAGTACCAATTAACAGCTAGCTTCACATGTACACAGGAAGCTCACCTCATGATCCCCAAGGAAGTCGACATGAACAGAAGAAACTCGCCTGTCTTTTTATCACACGGTAACTTCGATTTGCCCCAAGAAAAGAATTGAGAAACTCACGGTATTAACAGAACAAACCTCTGGATCAATCAAAGATGGAAGGATTTGTGAAGATTGTACTTTCCGACTGCATTATTGGCACCTGGTACTGTGGGTTACAGACTCTTCGTGGGTGATTATCTTCTTCTCGAGCTCAGGCTTGTTGGCACCCACAAGTTTATCCAGCTGCTGTCCATTTTTCAGGAAAAAGAAAGTTGGAGTGGCACGAATATCCCATGATGAAGTAAGTTCCTGCAACACACAACCAAATGCTCATACTGACCCTCCCAAGAAAATGCCATTTTTAATTGGTGGATACTTGTATGAAAATTAAAGTTCTCCAACCATTAAATTGTGGGAAAAGTTCCTAAAATACCATAAACTTTTGGAGTATCTCTAAACTACCAGAACTTTCAAAATTCCTCTTAAATAGCTTACCCCAAAAATTCTCTCCAACCATTTAATTCTCGAACATATGCATATATTATAGGTGTTCTTCACAATAACAGGCGATGGGCCCTAGAAAGAAAATCAGGAACAACAAATGAACTTAAAACAATGGTTATTGGAACATTTCTCTCAGTGCTATTGGAAAAAAAATGAAGGCAGAGAATCTAGCAATCAACAAGAAAGTCAGAATGCTTTTCATGAAATTTCATATCGGGGACTACAATCAGGTTAAGAAACATCAACTGCTTTGCCAGCCACCATCTATAAATAAACCGGTTCTAACCCAGGGGCAAAAATCATGAACTAATTAATGAAATAGAGCAAAACTCAAGAGTTCATAAAAATCACAATAAAATGCAAAAAATCGTGGAGTTTGACATTTTTAATAAGAAAAATCTACTATTGAACAGATTGAATAATGTCATTGCTATTTAGAGAGAAGACGGAAGTTTCGTACCAAAATTGCCAGAGCTAAAAAAATTACAAGTAGAACAGGGAAGATGTAATGCTTTGTGTGGATGAAAAACTAACACAATCTGAGAACCAGACAAGAAAATTTAAATTATTCATTTAGAGTCAACCATTAAAAGGAAAAAAGGAGAAATTAGTGAACTAGACACGAAAAGAAAGGCCGAACAACATTTTGATCCATGGAAGATCGTTCAAACACTAAAAAAGGAATCAAATCTGTAAGAGAAAATCGATGGACCAACTGCTTTGATGATCTCATACTACAAATCTATACAAATCAGAGCAAACAAAAGAAGCAAACTAAAAGTGATCCCAAACACTGCTAGTCGATCTCCCAATATAACACACAATCATTAGAGAATAGATTGAGAGCGAAGGATGACGATCCAATGAAGCGATGGAGGAAGAATTACGATCTAAACTACTCATATGAGATATTATCTTTACAAAAGGAATTGGTAAGAAATAAGAAATACAAACAAATGGGATATCTACATCTACACTATTATAATGCAAAACCCATCCAGGATAATTTTTCAATAACAAAATGCTTATGATCCTGAATGAGATGCATTGTGTGATCGAAGAAATCAATCCATTATGAAGTGCACAGAGACAAAATAATGTAGGTTAGATGCAAGCATAGTTTTTTTTAAAGGAAGGAACATTATGACACCATGACTGGAAAAGTAATTTCACAACAAGCACGCCAAGTATTCTCTAAAAAAGATTTCAAAATAATCAAGCATTTGTTCATACGTTCAATTTTACTCTTGAACAGATACTTTCAAATCTCATCGTCCAGAACAACAAGGGCCAAGATCTCAATGCAAATAAGAATCAAAACGATGGATTGGTCGAGAGAGGATACCCTGGGAATCGTCATCGTCATCGTCTTCATCCTCGTTGTCGTCATCGTCCATGGCGTCTTCGATGACAGGGGCATCGTCGTCCTGGAAGACAAAGATCCCAACTTTTATGTTTCATTTCATTCAATTTCTAGAGAGAAAGAGAGCAAGCGAAATCAAAATGAAAAGAAACGAAACGAAAGAGAAACGAGACCTTAACGTCCTTTTGCTGGACTTTGATGGATTGAGGCTGCTCGTCTTCTTCTTCTCCCTTCACCATTGGCCCTGGCATTTTCTCCTTTTTGGCTGATAGAAGCACGAAGAGAAGCATTTTCTCCCTTCACCATCGTCATCATCTTCATCCGCTGTTGTTGGGGTTTGGAGTAAAAAGGGGGGAAACGAAAAAGCGGAAACACTTGGGAATTCCGCAAGCGCTATCTAAACATTATAATGTGTATATATATTTTAATAAAAGTGCTTATGTAACGATTAGTACCATAGCGCTAACAAAAAGCGCTATGTAAGGTATTACTTGGATAGCGCTTTAACAAAAAGCGCTATCTAAGTGATTTTTACCTTAATTTTGATTTATTTTTATTTTCTATAAGTGCAAAAGCGCTATACAAGAGCTCACTTAGATAGCGCTTTTTAAAAGCGCTATCTAAGTGGCGTTACCCAAGCCCAAATCTGTAGTAGTGTTCCTTTGACCCTTCATTGCTTGGTACCATTTGTTTAAGTTCCTTTTTATGGGTACCAAAGCAATTGTGGTTTGATTGGGTTACATTTAATTTGAATTTAGTTAGCTAAATTTATTGCCTAACCCATAGGATCCAAAAAGATTTTTGGATACCAAAATGATATTCTCTAGGTTAAATCCACCATAAGATACCAACCTTACCAACTCCGTGATTTGCAAGGACTTTCATTCGATTGGAGTTGATGGTGCTTGAATGATGCACCAAAGTAGGTGGAGCTTAATGTTGTAAGTATGTTCATACTTTTGATTCATATTGGTATCCATTGGTAGAATATATTACGATTGGTATCTCTTTGCTTCATTTGGTATGCTAGATTAGTGTATGCCATTGTTATATGATGTTCTATCTATTTTTGGCATAACATTCTTGCATACTACATTTGGCTTGCACATCGGATTATTTTTGTCTCTGATGTTGATTTCGTCGTTTGACGATTTTATGGATTTAATAGAATTCTTTCTATGAAAACATAGAATTGTTTTCCATGCATTCTATTGATTTTGGAGAGTATGTTCCAAAACTCAATAAGTAAAATCGATATGAGTTTTGATGATTTCGGATTTCGTTTTTTCGCCTATGGCTTGATGATTTCGTATTTCAATTTTCGTCTATGGCTTGGTGATTTCTTTTTCCGATTTTCGCCGATGATTTTATGATTTCGGTTTTCGAGTTTCGCTTATGGCTAGATGATTTGGTATTTCGTATTTCGCCTATGGTTTGATGATTTCGGTTTCCGATTTTCGACTTTGGTCTCCTTGACACGCTTTGCTTTTATTCGGTATTTTGTATTTGATATTTTTCTTTGGTGTTATTTTTTAGCCATTGTTTTTGTCTCCTCCCGCTCTTTTTGCTAATGCCAAAGGGGGAGAGATATAATAATGACAATGTGCTAATTAATAATTCAAAGGAATTTACCATGAATCTAGTTTGATGTGTTAGATTCAGGGGGAGTGAAGATATAAAATGGATTTTGATCCTATATGTGCAACACTAGGATTCATATTTTATATTTCCCTCGCTGCTTGATGCATATGAACATTATTGTATCTGGAACTAACGTGTCATCAATGCAGGGGGAGTAAGTAAATTTCAATTGAATAATTATTATTGCTTATTATTTATGTTGGTTTGTCATCACCAAAAAGGGGGAGAATGTTGTGATTTGATTCCCCGGATTTGGTTTTGGATGATGAGCAAACATAAATAATGTATACTAACTTATTTGTGAGCGCAGTTATGGAGATCGTCGCCAAAATACCACGTACATCAAAAGCGACATCCCAAGACTTCTCAATACGCGTGATCGTGTGCCTGGAGCTTCGTTGAAGCTCAAGGAGCAATGTGGAAGTCAAAAGGAGTGAAGATTGAAGCTTTGAAGACGGCTCGTAAGGTTTATTTTATAGTCTTCTAGCTTCATAGATTAGAATGTTAAGCCTTGAGTAGGACTTACTTTATAATCTTCATTTCGCTCATATCTTAGAGCTAGGATATTCATAGAAGCCATAAAAAACTTTCCCGAAGCCTATCGCTTCTTCCCTCGGCTTCGAGTGCATGTTAGTTGGTTCAAGAAGAGTCACCAACCGACTAGATGACAATCTAGTCGGTCGGCAACTCTACATGAACCGACTAGTTTGCCTTCTCTATATTCAGCTCATTCCATGACTACAGTTAGTCGGTCAAAGAAGAGTCACCGACCGACTAGATGACGATCTAGTCGGTCAGGAGTCCTTCTCAGACCGACTAGTTGTGTACAGTCATTTTCAGCCTGAGCTACTGTTTCGAGTTAGTCGGTCAAAGAACGTTTACCGACCGACTAGTTGAGAAACTAGTCGGTCAGCATTTGTTCTTAAACCGACTAAGTCAACTTGAAGTCTACCTATTCTATTTCGACGTTAGTCGGTCAAAGATCATTCACCGACCGACTAGTTGTGAAACTAGTCGGTCAGCATTTGTTCTTAAACCGACTAAGTCAACTTGAAGTCTACCTATTCTATTTCGACGTTAGTCGGTCAAAGATCATTCACCGACCGACTAGTTGTGAAACTAGTCGGTCGGCAAGTCTTCTTAGACCGACTAGTTGTCTTTGCCTGTACTTCGACTTCTTGGCTGTTCTACCGTTAGTCGGTCTACGTTGTATCACCGACCGACTAGTTGATGAACTAGTTGTAATGTCCTACCAGCTACTGCACAAGTACTAGAGGGGGGGGGGGGGTGAATAGTACTTTAAAATAATAAGGAGTATAATTCCAAATTAAATTGCAAACAAACTACCAAATCAATTTGCGGAAGCTTAAATTGAATGACAACAATAAAAATGACAATGCAAACAAACGATGTTAATGGGTTCGGATCCACCCAAGTCTCCCCGACTTGTTCCCGGTGATCCTACGTCCCAACCACCCGGATCCCTTCCGGATACTTGAGTTAGAAACCCTAACTCAAGATTTCCACTATGAATATCTTGTGAAAAACCTTCACAAGATCAAATCATACATGCAATAGCAAACGTGAATCCCACAACCCGGGATCACAACCTTCTCTCACAACCGAGAGAATCACAAAGCAATATTAAAGAGTTTAATATGAAATAAACAATCTTACCACAAAATCTTATACCTTGAGTTTTTCTTACCCAAATGGTGAAATGAAGGATTTGAGGAAGAAGAAGTCACCAAGACCTAGCACCAAGGAAATGACCAGCAATCGGTACCTAGGAAAGAGTTGGAGACTTGGATCAAGCAATAGCTTGAAGAGCTCACCAAGAACAAGCTTCTCTCTAGATCTAGAAATGAGAGAGAATGGGTTTCTTGTGAGGAAGAGAGCTTTAGATTTGAGGGAGAATAGCTATCTCTTTAGAACTCAATGAATCTCTTAATGGCAGCTCTCATCTTGATGAAAATGACCTAGGTTCGTATTTATAGGGTCCCATAAAAACAAGTTAGGTCATTCTCCAACGGATAGAAATCTGTGAGAGTTAGTCGGTCAAAGAACAATCACTGACCGACTAGTTCATCAACTAGTCGGTCAGTCAAACAACGTGGACCGACTAAGAGTAGATCTGAGAAGAGATAGAATTTCAGACCTAGAAATCTAGTCGGTCCAAGAAGACTGTCTGACCGACTAGTTTCACAACTAGTCGGTCAGTCAATGAACGTAGACCGACTAAGAGCAAAAAGAAATAGTCTGAAGACAAAGTGACTTAGTCGGTCCAAGAACAAAAGTTGACCGACTAAATTGTCAACTAGTCGGTCACCAAACGTTCTTAGACCGACTAACGATAAACAGTAGCTCAGGAGAAATTTAGAGTGAACAGTAAGTCACAACTAGTCGGTCAAAGAAGCATCACTGACCGACTAGTTCACAAACTAGTCGGTCGGAGAGTCAACGTAGACCGACTAACTGTAAACAGTAAAGTCCAAGAAATTAAGGAATCAAACTAGTCGGTCCAAGAACAGTTGCCGACCGACTAGATCACCATCTAGTCGGTCAGTACTTGTTCTTGTACCAACTAACATGCACAAACAAGTCCGAATCGAAGCGCGACGCTTCGAGGAAGTTAGAATGAACTTGTGCAAGGATCCTAGAGCTACGAAATGAGCGAAATGAAGATAGAAACGTAAGATATACTCAAGGCTTAACATTCTATATATCGAAGCCAAAAGACTATAAATAAAACCTTAATAAACGGTCTTTGAGAGCTTCGATTGAATCTTCATATCTTCCAAAGCGTCGCAATAGCTTCAACGAAGCTTTAGGCATGAATATGAGCTTTGGGAAGTGTTGAGATGTCGCTTTGAATATTCTCGTGAATTTGGCGACGATCTCCAAAACTGCGCTCACAAATTGTTAGTTCATGGATTATTTATGTTTGCTCATCATCAAAACCAAATCCGGGGAGTCCAATATTCAACATTCTCCCCCTTTTTGGTGATGACAAACCAACATAAATAATAATCAAAAATAATAATTCAAATGTAAAATACTTACTCCCCCTGCATTGATGACACGTTAATTCCAAAATGAATATATATGAATTGCATCAATCAGACGAGTAAGATATATAATGAGAATTGATTTTTGAAATATCGGATTTTGAAAATCCTTATATGTATCTTAACTCCCCCTGAATCTAACATTTCAAACTAGATTCTTGGAAAATGAGTTAAATTTTCATTTGCGCTATTTATTATCATTATCTCTCCCCCTTTGGCATTACCCCAAAAATGGGGGGCATACAACGACAACAACTAGGAAATGGAAAATCCAACATCGGGAGTCGTAGACAATGACGATGGAGCTAATTGACACCAAAGGAAAAGCGATTAAATCAAATCAAAGTGTGCCAATTGTCCATTATCACAAAGTGAAAATCAAAATCATCAAAAATACCAAATAATTATTCATTAATTGAATAAAGAAACATACTCTTCAATATTCAATATCCTTGGTTAATTTTGTGCATGGAAAACAATTCTATATAATTATAGAAATATAATCTATTTAACCAAGTTTTTAATCGTCGAGCGACGAATTCACAATTCAAATGCATTCAACGAATATAAAAAGAATGCACGACGAATAAATGACAAAGTGAATGACGATGAACATATATATATGTAGAGACAACATGAGTACATCCAAAAAGATATCACATCGAATATATGAGGTACATCATATCAAGTGCTACATATCATCAAAAAGAGAAACATCATACATCATCGACATCATCAAAGTATATCAACATACATCAAAACATCATCATAACATAATGTCCAACACCGACATCCATAAATCGCAAAAATACATCAAAACATCTCTCAAACCCCATCCTAACCCAAAATACTCTCACTAAAAAAATATCATCCAAAGCGTAGTGGAGAGTCCTCGAAACACGCGATCACGAGGAGGAGGCTGGATATGCATGGTCCGTGGGTCCAGTCGACGGAGTGGACTCAGGCTCTGCAGGGAGTAGAGGTGTCTGAATAGATGGAATCGTCGGGGCAGGAGTGGAGATCTCAGCAACAGGCTCAGCAACGGGAGTCTCAACAGCAGCATGGGTCTCGACAGAAGCAGCAGCAGCAGTGGAAGATACATGAGCAGGCTTGGAAACAGTGTCAGCAGCAGGCTCAGAAGGCTGAAGAGCTGAAGCAGATGGCTCTGGAACACCGGAAGTGGTGCCATCTCCAGGAGCAGAAGTAGAAGTACCAGCAGCAGCAGCAGCAGTGGCCTCATCGCCACGAGCAAAAGAAGTGACAAGCTCGTCAATCTCCTCATCGTCCATCTCCTCGGCCTCAGAAACTGAAGGAGGAAGATCGATCCCCATCAGACGAGCCATACGACAGACGACCTCCTCGGTACGAGCCAAACGTGACTCGTGCCGACGAAGAAGGCGTACGACATCGTCCAATGTAGCAGGACGAGAGGGGGCTGCGGCAGCAGACGGAGAAGCCTGAGAAGCAGATGCGGTAGACCTCTGCACGTGACGAAGTGCCGCTAGAGATTTCTTCACGGTCGTCGCGTTCAGAGGCGTACCCAAGGGACGCTCATCGTCAGGAGGGAGAGGGACTCAGAAATGACGAAATACGAGAGACAACAGGCAAGGGTATGGAATGTGCGCAGACTTATTGGTCTTGCGTATACACTCGAAAGAATCCATCTTATCGAGTATCACGCGAGCCCAATTAATCTCGCACCCCAAGAAAAGAGCGTAGATCAATTTCAAGAACGGCTGGGATGGGAGTGAAGAGGATCCATACTTAGGGAGGAGACATGACTTCAAGATTAGGTTAAGAACCCACGCATTCGGCTTGAAAGATTTCGATGGAATTCCAATGAATGCGGAGGGGATAACCTGGAAAATCTCAGAAAGGATAGACTGATCCAAGGAAGAAATGTCATCTACGGAAATGTCCGAAGGAAGGAGACCGGACGATGAACAACCAAGAATCTCCCCCAAGATTTCTGTCGTGAGAACGATAGGAGTTCCCAAGACAGTCATCTCAATGGAGTGGCTGGCATCGTACTGTCCCCGAACGCGATTGGCATAGAACAATTTCACGAGGCGAGGATACAGTTTGGGATTGGCCTTGGGGTCGTATCGGAGATAATCTAGAAGACCACTATAAGAGAGAAGATCAACAAGGCCGAGAAAATCAGAAAACTGAACGTAATGCTCTAACAACAGTGGACAGTGCTCTATACGGTTGTACGCTGCGAGACACTGAGGGTCATCGCGGCACAACGATATGTCTACACCGCCAACTGGCATAGGAGCTTTACCCTTAGCCTTACTGGTCTTCGGAGGAGGAGTGGGTTCCCTAGTAGGCTCATCCTCAGGGACAAAATCAGAGTCGGAATCGGGAGGAGTAGCCGGAGATTGAAGTATGGGCTTTTTGGTCTTGGATTTGCGGGGTTTAGCAGTGGTAGTCCTAGGCTTCTTAGGAGGAGGCGATGATGGAGAGGCTAGGGTTGACTTGGCACGACGCTTAGGCTTCGGAGGATTCCTAGGGTCGGAAGGTTGTTCTACGGTCATAGGAGAAGCCCCGGAAGAGGCGATAGGAATTCTAGTCTTAGCCATAGCACTACGAGCACAAGCACACGACGATAAGATCAAAAACAACCTAGAGATCACAAGCTAACAAACCCTAAGATTCGAAAAACACAAGCCCTAGGTTAGAAAATGAAACCCTAGGAGCTAGATCTTGAAATCAAGGAGAGACAACCCTAGAAAAGGAAATCGACACCTAGGAGAGGGGAT
This sequence comes from Scilla litardierei, assembly GCA_030789695.1. NCBI lineage: Eukaryota > Viridiplantae > Streptophyta > Magnoliopsida > Asparagales > Asparagaceae > Scilla > Scilla litardierei. Next base: position 24,615 of record JAULAV010005816.1, read on the forward strand.
TTTACCTAGGAGGAGGAGTCGACGGCGGCGGACGGCGGCGATCGACGGAAAAACGGCCGGAAGACGAAGGGTGTCAAGTGGGGGTTTTGGGGTTTTCGGGCTGAGCTGGAGAGAAGACCGACTAATAATGAAATTAGTCGGAAGAGATCGAGTATAAGTCGGTCTGGAGTCAAAAAGACATAACTGCCCTAACACACTTAGTCGGTCACAGTTCAAGCACTGACCGACTAGATTACGATCTAGTCGGTCGGTCAATGAGCTTGAACCGACTAAGTCGAAACAGTAGCTCAGATGAATTTCTAGGGCAAGAATTAGTCGGTCGCAGTATATTCACTGACCGGCTAGTTTTCAATCTAGTCGGTCGGAAAGTGTACTGTGACCGACTAACGAAAGAAAATGATAGGAGTTAGATATAGGCTTGATCTAGTCGGTCTGAGTTCATTTGCTGACCGACTAGATGAGCATCTAGTCGGTTGACATGTGAACTTAGACCGACTAGAGGAGTCCAAAAATTGATAGTTGATTTCTCTTCATAAACCACTTGGATGAAACATCATAACTCACTCATTAGTCATCTAAAGTACCCCATAAAACGTCGAAATCTTAAATACGACTTTCAAATACGAATTCGATCATAAATTCAAATATATCACATAAAATTCCCAAAAGTTCAATTAATCTAGCATGAACAAAATATCGCGAAATCAAATAGCATGCAAGATAATTGAATGACATATGAATCCTATATCTCGGATTCACCCATAATCCCCAATTCTCGACGCAACCGCACAAAGGAGTCCTCCTTTAAGGGTTTCGTGAAAATATCGACGATTTGCTTTTGGGTTTCAACGTACACTAAAATGATGTCCTTTTTAGCAACATGATCATCTAAGAAATGGTGTCGGACATCTATGTGTTTTGATCGGGAATGGTGCACCGGATTCTTTGAAAGACAGATAGCACTTTGGTTATCCACCATGATAGGGCTAGTATCACAATGAATACCAAAATCCTTCAAAGTGTGTCTCATCCAAAGAACCTGGGCACAAGCGGCACCAGCGGCAATATATTCCGCCTCGGTGGTTGAAAGTGATACGGAATTTTGCTTCTTGGAAAACCAAGAGACAAGAGAATTTCCTAGAAAATGGCAAGTGCCACTAGTACTTTTCCTGTCGGATTTGCATCCCGCATAATCGGCATCACTGTATGAGACTAACTCATACGTGCTAGATTTCAGATAAAGTAATCCAAAATCTAAAGTGTAACTTAGATAACGGAAAATTCGCTTTACCGCTACTAAGTGAGACTCCTTAGGTAGAGACTGATAACGAGGACAAATGCATACGGCAAACATAATATCGGGCCTACTTGCGGTAAGATAAAGTAAGCTACCTATCATACCTCGATATAGACGAATGTCTACATCCTTACCACCCGTATCCTTGTCGAGATGCGTAGTCGTGCTCATTGGAGTCTTTTTCCCGGAAGCACTTTCCATTCCAAATCGCTTAAGCAACTCCACCGTATACTTCGTTTGGTGGATGAAGATTGCATCGTTCATTTGGCGAATTTGGAGACCTAAGAAATATTTGAGTTCGCCCATGTGGCTCATCTCAAATTGTTCCTTCATAACATTAGAAAACTCTTCGCAAAGAGTGAAGTTAGTAGCACCGAAAATGATATCATCAACATAAATTTGAACTAATAAAATATCATTATTCGCATGCTTAACAAAAAGTGTAGAATCGGCTTCCCATTTTAAAATTCAGATCCAAAAGAAAATTCTTTAGGCGATCATACCAAGCTCGAGGAGCTTGTCTCAAACCATAAAGAGCTTTCTTTAGTTTAAAAACATGATTTGGAAATTTTTCATTTATGAAGCCCGGAGGTTGAGAAACGTAAACTTCCTCAACGACATCTCCGTTTAAAAATGCACTTTTAACATCCATTTGAAATAACTTAAAATTTTTATGGCATGCATAAGACAATAAAAGTCTAATCGATTCTAATCTAGCTACCGGAGCGAAGGATTCTTCGAAATCGATACCTTCCTCTTGGCGATAGCCTTGAGCAACTAACCGAGCTTTGTTCCGGATGACGACTTGATTTTCGTCGGATTTGTTCTTGAAGATCCACTTTGTCCCTATGACGGTGTGGTTCTTCGATGGCAAAGGAACAAGCTCCCATACCTCATTCCTCTCGAATTGAATGAGTTCCTCCTCTATGGCAAGGATCCAAGCACTATCTTCGCAAGCTTCAACTATATTCTTTGGCTCTATTGATGAGACAAAGGCACTATTGGCGAAGTGGTGGACTTGCGATCTCGTCTTGACACTATCATGAATATTGCCAATTACTTGCTCATGGGGATGGTCGCGGACGGTTTGAAGCCGCTTGGGAATACCTTGATCACTAGGCACATTCTCAACAACTTCATTAGTCGGGTTAGTCTCAATAGAATCAATTGAATCAATGGACTTAGAATTTTCAAACGAATCACATAAAACATCCATAGAATCATTGTCATTTGAAATTCTCTAAGTAATAAAATTCTCATTAAAAGAGACATGAAGTGATTCCTCGATCGTAGAGGATCTTTTGTTGTATATCCGGTAGGCTTTGCTACGTGAGGAATACCCAACAAATATCCCCTCATCCGATCTCGGATCAAACTTGTCCAAATTATCATATGTGTTTTTAATAAAACATTTTGCGCCGAAAACACGAAAATGTTTAACTTGAGGCAATCTACCAAACAACAATTCATAGCAAGTTTGTTTGGTGCCGGGCCTCAAAAGTATTCTATTAAACACATAGCAAGCGGTGTGTACCGCTTCCGCCCAAAATTGATAGCCAAGTTGACTATCTTCGAGCATAGTGCGAGCACACTCCACAAGCGTTCTATTCTTCCTCTCAACAACACCATTTTGAGGAGGTGTGCGAGGGAAGGAAAACGTGTGAGTAATTCCAAGATCATCACAAAAATTTGAGAAAGACTCATTCTCAAATTCACCCCCATGATCACTACGGATAGTGACAATGGTGGTTCCGATGAGATTTTGTACTTTCTTTACAAATATTGTGAAGTTTTCAAAAGCTTCATTTTTATTGCATAAGAAGAATACCCATGTAAATCTTGAATAATCATCAACGATGACTAGTCCATATCTTGCATTTCCTAAGGAAGCAACTCTAGTTGGCCCAAATAAATCTAGATGTAATAGCTCTAGTGGCCGTTTCGTAGAAATGCTTTTCTTAGGTTTAAATGAAGATTTAGGAAGCTTCCCACGTTGACAAGAATCACAAAAACTTTTCTTTTCAAAAACGAGCTTCGGAAAACCTTTAATGGAATTTAATTTCGAAAGCTTATAAAGTGTTCCAAAATTCACATGTCCAAAGCGCCGATGCCATAAGTGTTGTTCACTTGTGTTGGCAACGAGACATTGTTCATATGACTTAGGAGGATCCAAAATATAAATATCTTTATGGCGTGTGCCGGAAAATAATAATTTATTATTATCATTTGAAATATGACACAATCCTTTCGCAAAACTAACTTTGTAACCTTTGTCACAAAGTTGGCTTATTGAAATAAGATTATGATTTAAACCATCAACTAGATAAACATCGCTAATTAAGGGTTTAGAAGGGTTACCCACTTTACCAACACCGACGATGGTTCCGCTCTCATTGCCTCCGAATACGACGCGATTTCCATTTGCAATGGGAACAATTCCGGAGAGCAATTTAGCGTCACCCGTCATGTGTTTTGAACACCCGCTATCGAGTATCCAATTCCCTTTGGAGCCAAATTTGAATTTGTTGCTCCTTTCCTTTTTCTTTCCCTTGAGTACCTAAAGATAGAGACTTTCATATCATGGTACCCAAGGTCATTGGGGCCTCAAAGGTTAGACCTTTGGAAGCCAAGTCCAATTGGACTTTGACTTCCCCACATAATTCCTACTATGTACAACATTCGAAAAATATGCATTCATATATACTTGTTTTTCATCCATGCTTGTGTCCTTTGGGCTCCAAATAGTGAATATTTTGGGAGCCATCATCCTATTGGGTGCATGCATGTGACGTTGATTTCTACGTGATGCATGTTGTGGATAGGCATACGGGACATGATGGAATGGAGCACGACGAGAATTATTCATATGATGCGGTGGGTGAACATATGCATGTGTGGGAACACGTGTGTGAGGGTGTCTCACATGGTGTGCACGTGCCCGAGAATGTGTTGCATAAAAATCATCATATGTGTGAGATGGTGGAGTAGGACGTGTGTTCCTACGTGGCATGGTATTGGTGTACATATAAGCATGCCCCTTCTTTGGAGGTCCACCCAAAGTGGGTTTCTTTCCAAAAGAGGGCGTGGACGAGGTGGAAGCACCATTGGTAGATGAACTACCAATAGAGTGTTTGCTACCACTCGTAGAGTCACCGGAAGTTGGCCTAACAAAAGTAGTGGCCGCTTTGGATGGACATCCCATCGTGTACCCCAAACCAATGTGGTGATTGGCCGGAAGTAAGTCACTTAGGATTTTATCCAAATGGTCCTTACCTTTGTTGAATCTAGTGATTCGGCCTAATGTGTTCTCATATTTCTCTTTGAGAGAACGCATAGAAGTATCCAAATTGGACACTTGCGATGTGAGCACAAAAACACGAGATTTAAGATTCTCGTTCTCAATACTCAAAGTCGAGTTTTGAGAAGTTAAATCCGCTATCCTATGTTCTTCCGGATCATCTATGCTAACATGTTCAAGTTTAGATTTGAGATTAACAATCTCATTTCTTAACTCTTCAACAACGGTGTCGTTGTTGGTGATGATAGTCTTAGGCGAGGTTTGAATGCTAGCTAGGTCATCTTTTACTTTAGTATATCGATTTACTAATTTTGTATATTTAGACCATAAGTGAGAGTTAGCATCCCTAAGATCATCCATCGTTACCTCATCGCCTTCGTCGTCGCTATCATCAGAAGAGGAGGATCCTTGATCGTGCTCCTCTCTCGCCATGAAACACATGTGCGCTTGCTCCACTTTCTCATCATCCGACTCTCCGCTTGAGGAATCCTCGGAGTCGGTGAATGTAGTTCCGACAAGTCCCTTTTTGTACCCCTTTTTTGTACTTCTTTGACTTGTCGAACTTCGGCGCCTTCCACTTCTCCTTTTGCTTGTTTTGAGGACAATCCGCTTTGATGTGTCCCGGCTTATTGCATTTAAAACACAAAGGTGGAGAGGCGTTAGTAGAAGTAAACTTAGATTTTTGTTTGAAGTTACCCTTTCGGAAGAAGCGATTGAACTTCTTTGCCATGAGTGCAATGGATTCCATGTCCATTTCTTCTTCCGAGTCCTCATCATCGGTAGAGGTGGATGAAGCCACCTTGAATGCAATCGCCTTTTTCTTAGGCGCATCTAGGTTCAAATAGGACTTCATCTTTTCTTGTAACTTCACCTTGCTATCTTTGCGTACCTCGTATGACATCAAAGTACCCATTAGTTGAACAACGGTATATTTATTCATGTCATTACCTTCCTCGATGGCGAAGGTACGTTTTTCCCAAGAAGAGGGAAGTCCTTCAATAATCTTTGAGCACTTCTCCTTTTGAGTGTAGGACTTGCCGAGGGCCTCTAACTCGTTTATTATGTCAACGAAGCGAGCGTAATATTCTTTCATCTTCTCGCACTGTTGCATATGAAACATTTCGTAATCTTTGTTTACGACTACGAGTTTAGAGTCTCTTACCCGACTCGTCCCTTCATGAAGAATGAGGAGGGAGTTCCAAATTTGATATGCACTCTTACATGTGCATATCTTATTGAAATCCTCGGGCTCCAATGCACATTGCAATGCGTTCATTGCCTTGGCATTTCTTACCTCCGCGGCGACCTCCGCGGTAGTCCATTTCTCAAAGTCTTCTTCTTTGGGTTCGATGTATTCCTTCATTGTAGTCCTCCATAAGGATGCACTCCGGAGAAAAGTCTCCATCCGGCACTTCCAGTACCCGTAGTTGGTACCGTTGAAGAATGGAGGCCTCGTAGAGGAATGTCCTTCCATTACCGATGACGCTCCTTCACGGTTCCTGAAGGTGTCATAGTTGGAAGGTGGAGGCACGGTCTTATTGTCGTTGGCAGACATAGCTGAGTATCTGGCTCTGATACCAAATGTAATGCCCTACCAGCTACTGCACAAGTACTAGAGGGGGGGTGAATAGTACTTTAAAATAATAAGGAGTATAATTCCAAATTAAATTGCAAACAAACTACCAAATCAATTTGCGGAAGCTTAAATTGAATGACAACAATAAAAATGACAATGCAAACAAACGATGTTAATGGGTTCGGATCCACCCAAGTCTCCCCGACTTGTTCCCGGTGATCCTACGTCCCAACCACCCGGATCCCTTCCGGATACTTGAGTTAGAAACCCTAACTCAAGATTTCCACTATGAATATCTTGTGAAAAACCTTCACAAGATCAAATCATACATGCAATAGCAAACATGAATCCCACAACCCGGGATCACAACCTTCTCTCACAACCGAGAGAATCACAAAGCAATATTAAAGAGTTTAATATGAAATAAACAATCTTACCACAAAATCCTATACCTTGAGTTTTTCTTACCCAAATGGTGAAATGAAGGATTTGAGGAAGAAGAAGTCACCAAGACCTAGCACCAAGGAAATGACCAGCAATCGGTACCTAGGAAAGAGTTGGAGACTTGGATCAAGCAATAGCTTGAAGAGCTCACCAAGAACAAGCTTCTCTCTAGATCTAGAAATGAGAGAGAATGGGTTTCTTGTGAGGAAGAGAGCTTTAGATTTGAGGGAGAATAGCTATCTCTTTAGAACTCAATGAATCTCTTAATGGCAGCTCTCATCTTGATGAAAATGACCTAGGTTCGTATTTATAGGGTCCCATAAAAACAAGTTAGGTCATTCTCCAACGGATAGAAATCTGTGAGAGTTAGTCGGTCAAAGAACAATCACTGACCGACTAGTTCATCAACTAGTCGGTCAGTCAAACAACGTGGACCGACTAAGAGTAGATCTGAGAAGAGATAGAATTTCAGACCTAGAAATCTAGTCGGTCCAAGAAGACTGTCTGACCGACTAGTTTCACAACTAGTCGGTCAGTCAATGAACGTAGACCGACTAAGAGCAAAAAGAAATAGTCTGAAGACAAAGTGACTTAGTCGGTCCAAGAACAAAAGTTGACCGACTAAATTGTCAACTAGTCGGTCACCAAACGTTCTTAGACCGACTAACGATAAACAGTAGCTCAGGAGAAATTTAGAGTGAACAGTAAGTCACAACTAGTCGGTCAAAGAAGTATCACTGACCGACTAGTTCACAAACTAGTCGGTCGGAGAGTCAACGTAGACCGACTAACTGTAAACAGTAAAGTCCAAGAAATTAAGGAATCAAACTAGTCGGTCCAAGAACAGTTGCCGACCGACTAGATCACCATCTAGTCGGTCAGTACTTGTTCTTGTACCAACTAACATGCACAAACAAGTCCGAATCGAAGCGCGACGCTTCGAGGAAGTTAGAATGAACTTGTGCAAGGATCCTAGAGCTACGAAATGAGCGAAATGAAGATAGAAACGTAAGATATACTCAAGGCTTAACATTCTATATATCGAAGCCAAAAGACTATAAATAAAACCTTAATAAACGGTCTTTGAGAGCTTCGATTGAATCTTCATATCTTCCAAAGCGTCGCAATAGCTTCAACGAAGCTTTAGGCATGAATATGAGCTTTGGGAAGTGTTGAGATGTTGCTTTGAATATTCTCGTGAATTTGGCGACGATCTCAAAAACTGCGCTCACAAATTGTTAGTTCATGGATTATTTATGTTTGCTCATCATCAAAACCAAATCCGGGGAGTCCAATATTCAACACTAGTCGGTCAGTGATCCTTCTTTGACCGACTAGTCTGCTTCAGAATAGAGCCGTTGGGATTCTTTCAAACTCGATTTCTCTTGCCCCTTTAAATAGAATCCTGATTCGTTTGAAGAGTGGTTAGAGGTCCTATTTCCAAGCAATTTCAGACCTAAGAGAAGAGCTCTCCCAAGCTATTTCAAAGCTCTCTCTCCCTCACAAGAATCTCTCCCTTCACTCTTTGAGCCATCTTCCTCAAGAGAGATTCTCTCCATTGTGAGCTTCTCAAGCCAAGAGCTTGATCCTAGTCATAATACTCCTCCCTAGGCTTCCATTACTGGTCATCTTCTTGAAGCTAGGGTTTGGTGACATCCTCTTCCTCAAAATCCATCATTGCCCTAATTTGGTAAGTATACTCAAGGCATAGGATTTTGTAAGGTAAGAGTTTATTTCATTTCATATTTGAATTGTAAGTTTATCTCTCGGTTGTGAGAGAGGTTGTGATCCCGGTTTGTGTGAGTCACATGTCTTTTGTATGATTTGACTTGTGAAGGTTTTTCACAAGTATTTCATAGTGGAAATCTTGAGTTAGGGTTGCTAACTCAAGTATCCGGAGGGGATCCGGGTGGTTGGGACGTAGGATCACCGGGAACAAGTCGGGGAGACTCTGGTGGATCCGAACCCAGTAATATTGTTTGTTTGCGTATGTTTTAATTCTTGTTGATAGTTGTTTAATTCCGCATTGTTGTTTGTTTCTTGCACAATAATTAGGAATAACTATCTTGATTATTTTAAGTACTATTCACCCCCCTCTAGTACGTGTGCAGTAGATACCACAGGGCACTACAAAGATTTCAGCGTCTCTCGGCGTAGTTGCTGTTGGATCTGAGACGAGAACTCCGTGCTAGGGCAAAAGAAAAGGGAAAAGAGAGTAGAGGGAGAGCTTTTGGGGAAGATGGAAGGCGCAAGGATGGAGGAAGGAGCAAGGGGAGGACGTGGGTGGTAGGGGAGTATGATTGGGGAAGAGGGAGACTGAAAATAATCCGAAGAAATGAAAGAGGAAGCCCCGTTTATATAAGAAAATGAAACGGCGGCTAGCACAAAAATTAGGGTTTCGGGGTCAACTAGTCAGTCAGAGAAGGGCGGTCGACCGACTAGTTTGGGAACTAGTCGGTCGGTCGTATAACTGTGACTGACTAAAACCCAAACCGTGAACATGGTTGTTGAAAAATTATAGAGTTAGTCGGTCTGTGAAGGCTCGTCGACCGACTAGTTTGCAACCTAGTCGGTCGGCCAGTGTTCATAGACCGACTAAAGGGTGAAAATGGTCAACAATATATTTTGAAAGTTAGTCGGTCAGAGAAGGATACCTAACCGACTAGTTTGTCAACTAGTCGGTCGGTTTTCGTTCTTTGACCGACTAACGGTAAACAGTAACCAGATGCGAAAGATGATCTCTGTACTTAGTCGGTCTGCGAAGAGATGTTGACCGACTAGTTCGATAACTAGTCGATCGGTGGTTGAACTTAGACCGACTAAGCGTAAACAGTAACTCACGGAAAAAGCCTGACAAAAACTAGTCGGTCCATGAGGAGTTGTTGACCGACTAGATGGACATCTAGTCGGTCGGTTCCTCAACGTGAACCGGCTAACTTGCACAGGAAGTCGCCAAAATGAAACGGGGACCTTCGGGATGATCCTAATGAGTTCCAAGAGTGATCCTATACTAAGATGTGAGCGCGGTGAAGTAAGGAAAGAAGACGAACAATTTCACATAGATATAAATAATATTTATCATACAAAAACCAGCCGTTACATCCTACCCACCTTAAGAAAATTCCGCCCTCGGAATTTCTTTCAGAATAGGTGAGGGTAACGCTCTCTCATCTCATCCTCTCTCTCCCACCTGGACTCCCCAGGCGATCCGTGATGCCACATCACTCTCACCAGGTCGACTACCTTATTTCTCAACTGCTTCTGTCGATGGTCCAAAATCTGCACTGGATGCTGGTCATAGGTCAGGTCCGGACGGACCGTGATCTCCGAGAAATCCATCGCGTGCGACGGATCACTGACGTACCGACGTAACTAAGATAAGTGGAAAACGTCGTGAACTCCCACCAAGGATGGTGGTAGAGCAAGGCGGTAGGCCGCCGCTCCCACATGCTCCAGCACATCGAAAGGTCCGATGTACCTCGGGCTCAGCTTCCCCTTCTTCCCGAAACGAATAACTCCGCGGTTCGGAGAAATCTTCTGGAGGATATGCTGCAAGCTTGCACACTCGATTGGAAGGGATCTTGGGAGGATCATCTCCATTTGGTGGAGTTTTCTTATAACAACAGCTTCCAGGCGATCATTGGCATGGCGCCGTTTGCTGCCTTATATGGGAGGAAATGTCGATCGCCACTGAACTGGGATGACGTTGGAGATCGGGAGCTGTTGGGTCCTGAGATGATTGTTGAAGCTGTGGATGTCGTGAGAGACATCATGGAGAAGCTCAGAGTTGCGCAGGATCGCTTTAAGCATTGGGCGGATGCCAAGAGGAGACCTTTGGAGTTTCAGCCGGGAGAGCACGTTTTCCTGAAGATTTCTCCGAACCGCGGAGTTATTCGTTTCAGGAAGAAGGGGAAGCTGAGCCCGAGGTACATCGGACCTTTCGATGTGCTGGAGCGTGTGGGAGCGGTGGCCTACCGCCTTGCTCTACCACCATCCTTGGTGGGAGTTCACGACGTTTTCCACGTATCTCAGTTACGTCGGTACGTCAGTGATCCGTCGCACGCGATGGATTTCTCGGAGATCACGGTCCGTCCGGACCTGACCTATGACCAGCAGCCAGTGCAGATTTTGGACCATCGACAGAAGCAGTTGAGAAATAAGGTAGTCGACCTGGTGAGAGTGATGTGGCATCACGGATCGCCTGGGGAGTCCACGTGGGAGAGAGAGGATGAGATGAGAGAGTGTTACCCTCACCTATTCTGAAAGAAATTCCGAGGGCGGAATTTTCTTAAGGTGGGTAGGATGTAACGGCTGGTTTTTGTATGATAAATATTATTTATATCTATGTGAAATTGTTCGTCTTCTTTCCTTACTTCACCGCGCTCACATCTTAGTATAGGATCACTCTTGGAACTCATTAGGATCATCCCGAAGCTCCCCGTTTTATTTTGGCGACTTCCTGTGCAAGTTAGCCGGTTCACGTTGAGGAACCGACCGACTAGATGTCCATCTAGTCGGTCAACAACTCCTCATGGATCGACTAGTTTTTGTAAGGCTTTTTCCTTGAGTTACTGTTTACGCTTAGTTGGTCTAATTTCAACCACCGACCGACTAGTTATCGAACTAGTCGGTCAACATCTCTTCGCAGACCGACTAAGTACAGAGATCCTCTTTGGCATCTGGTTACTGTTTACCGTTAGTCGGTCAAAGAACGAAAACCGACCGACTAGTTGACGAACTAGTCGGTTAGGTATCCTTCTCTGACCGACTAACTTTCAAAATATATTGTTGACCATTTTCACCCTTTAGTCGGTCTATGAACACTGGCTGACCGACTAGGTTGCAAACTAGTCGGTCGACGAGCCTTCACAGACCGACTAACTCTATAATTTTTCAACAACCCTGTTCACGATTTGGGTTTTAGTCGGTCACAGTTATACGACCGACCGACTAGTTCCCAAACTAGTCGGTCGACCGCCCTTCTCTGACCGACTAGTTGACCCCGAAACACTAATTTTTGTGCTAGCCGCCGTTTCATTTTCTTATATAAACGGGGCTTCCTCTTTCATTTCTTCGGATTATTTTCAGTCTCCCTCTTCCCCAATTATACTCCCCTACCACCCACGTCCTCCCCTTGCTCCTTCCTCCATCCTTGCGCCTTCCATCTTCCCCAAAAGCTCTCCCTCTACTCTATTTTCCCTTTTCTTTTGCCCTAGCACGGAGTTCTCGTCTCAGATCCAACAACAACTACGCCGAGAGACGCTGAAATCTTCACCACCACCGGCGATCAACATTCCTCGCTGCGCTACCCGCGGCCTAGGAATTTCCAGACGACGCAAAGCTTCCACCTTTCCAGATCCGACGCCGGATCTTCGTGCAATCGTCAATTTCAGGTTAGTGCCCTAAGTTCGTGGTAACCCACACCATAGATGATCAAACCATAATTAAAATCAGCAACCAAATCAAATTAAATTTATTTTCCGCTGATCTTTAAAAACGTTGTGCAAACCGTAGAAATCGACGAATGGACATTATGCATGTACACATAGGATAGATCGTCGATTAGGTTAATTATATTAAAAATGTGATTTTTAATTGAATAGGATAGTCCCGATAATCTAGACACATCCCTAATAGGGATTAATGAATCGTGATCTGACACCGTCGCCGTGTCACGATTTTCAGACCCTTTTCCGCCGACGAAACGATTGGACGAGGCGTACCAGGGAGACGACGCGCTCGCCACCACAGGCAAGTGTACCACTTGCGTTCTTGGCTATGTTTAGGCTTTTATCTTGTTAAGATTGTTATTTTAGAAACTTGAGAACCAGACGTGAAATGATAGCGTCTGGGACGCCTTGATGGCTCAGATTTGACCATGAAATCTGAGTCCAACAACAACAAATTTTGACATCATAGGATTGACATGCGTGTGCGTGAGTTGTGGACACCCTAGTACAACCCCTTCCTGTTTTGTCGTGTCTTGTTCCTTTTCCGTCTGCACAGCCCGCTGGGCAATAGGGCACTCGCCAAGCCAGAGCGTGTGATCCCTTGTACTAGTTCACAGCCCGATGGGCAATTGGGCACCTATCAAGCTAGAGCAGGTGACCCCATGTACCGATACACAGCTCAGAGAGCAATTGGGCACTTGTCAAGCTAGAGCAAGTGATTCCATGTCTTGTCACGATTCTTGGGGTTATGGGGTAGGGTTGAGCGTGCAAGCGGCAAGAGGGATTGATCCCCCTCGAACCGAACAGGCGTGAACCCTTTCGTGTATTGTCTTGTCTTGTCGTGTCTGGCTTCCCATGCTCTGTCTTGTCTTGACACCTGTAGGCTAGTCCCGTAGTCCATAGCACTCGATGTGACTACTACTTGTCTGGTTTACTTGTCTGTTGTGTTTCTTTCTATTGTTAAAAACCTCAGCATGTTAATCAACCAGTAAAATGTTGTAAGCAATTGGTACACTTGTAGTTTGGTCTAATCTTTTTCTTGTAGACCTTGCCTGACGTACAGTTCCTTCTTTTGGTGCTGTACGTCAGGGATTGAGCCAGAGTACGTGGAGGAGACTGACTTGCCAGCTGACGTGGAGCCAGAGAGCGTTGATCCCGAGTACGAACCTGAGGAGGATCAGAGCTAGAGACTTTTAGTAGCAGTTTCCAGAGGCGTTATTATCCTTGTTGGGTGCGTAGCACCTTTTATGTTTCTTTGTTCAGGTTGGGTGCTTGCACCATTAGACTTACTTTTCTGCTGTTGTAGCCCTTCGGGCGTTGAGACTTGGTACCTTGATATGTTGGAATAAAATTGTGATGTTCTTTCCTTCTTGTACTTTTATTGTTCTGTACTAATATGCAGGGACCTGTACCTTCGTCTTGGTACCACACAGACGCTTATTGGGTCAGGGCTCCTCAGCCCTGGCCTAAGCGGGCCTCGTCACACTTCGCCTCCGCTGTTTTGGGAAGCGGGGCGTGACAAAGGCTTTGGGTACTTAGTAGATAAAGGAATCCCCAGATATCTTGTGAAAGAGGAACCCATTTTGATGCCCAATAAGTTCGCTAATCGAAAGGGTTCTTTGTCACTTTGTTAAAAATAGCGGTGCTTTTCTCCCAATTTATCTGCAACCCTGTGAGATTTGGAAATTCTGCTAACAAAGATTTGAGACCCTCAAACGAAGAGCTATTTTCACGACAGAATAATAACAGGTCATCAACAAAGAGAAGGTGAGATATAGAACATATTCGCCTCATAAGTTGGATGCTACGAGTATTAATGGCATCCTCAACAAGAAGGGAGAAAGCTTCCATGGTGATAACAAAAAGGTATGGAGAAAGGGGGTCTCCCTGCCTGAGGCCCATATTCCCACTGAAGTACCCAACTGGAGATCCATTAATCATAACTGAAAATGTTGGACTAGTAATGCACTCTTTATTCCAATCAATAAATTTACTGCTGAACCCCATACGGTGAAGTATAAAGAAAACAAATTCTCTATTCACACTGTCAAAAGCCTTTTTCAAATCTAACTTAAGGCAAGCACTGGCCCCCATGGGATTGCTAAAATCCCTAATCTGTTTATGGTCAAGCAAAGTACAATCTGATAAAAGTCTCCCTTTGAGAAAAGCAGATTGGTTTGGCGAAATTAGTTCATGAACTAGCACTTTTAGCCTGTTGCAGATAATTTTACTAATCACCTTGTACACGACATTATAGCATGCTATGGGTCTATAGTCTCCAAGCCCAATGGCATTAGAGTTTTTTTGGCACTAGGGTAAGATTAGTATGATTTAATGGATGCATCAATTTTCCAGACCGAAAAAGGAGAGAATAGCATCAGTAGCATCATTACCAATTAAGCTCCATCAGTGTTGATAAAAATAACCATTGTATCCATCCAGCCCAGGAGATTTATCCACTCATATTTGGAAAACCGCTTTCTTAACTTCCTCCTTAGAAACCCTTCTCTCTAGCCAAGAAGCAGCTTCACTAGTAATAATGCGCTTCGGGATGATGGTAGGAAAATCAGTCCAATAATGAGACTGGGAATAAAGGGCTTCATAGAAATTAGGGGCGCTTTTCAGTAACTCTTCATAAGAATCATTATGATTACCAGCTGCATCAACTAGATGGCCCAAATTATTATGACTCTGCATTGCTTTCATTGCAAAGTAGAAAAATTTAGTATTCCTGTCCCCCAGACTTAACCAATCTTGGCGGCTTTTCTAACGCATCATCTCCTCCTCCATGCTCAAGAGATTAGCTAATTTATTAGAAAAAATATGTTCCTCCTTCTGAATACTGATATCATTATAAATAGAGGGATTACTTCGAATTTCCTGAAGTTTACTGCGGCAACCCTCAGTAGAAATAGTCCCGGCCTACTTCTGAGACCAGCCGCGCAAGATAATTGTAGGGATCGACTAACCCTTGCAATACTAACAACACACACTAGAGGGGGGTGAATAGTGTAATGGCAATAAAATTGTCCAATTAAAATTAAACTTGCAAATGCGGAATTATAAATGCAAGAGGAATTAAAAGGCACAAACAATTCAAACGCTAACACAAGGAATTACCCTAGTTCCCCAAACTTGGGTACATCCAGCCACACCGATATCCACTATAATCCCACACAGAGAAGTGAATACAAATCTCACAAGGAGATACCCCACAAAGAGGATTTATGCCCTACACAAGGACCCAACCAATCCTACATGAGGATCAAGACTCCCACACAGAGAATCACTAACTCCCACTCAGAGAATTAGGGTTAGCCCTACACTAAGACACTAAACTCCCACAAAGAGAGTTACTCCCACAGAGAGAGTTACTCCCACAAAGAGAGTTATTCCCACAAAGAGAATATCCTAAGTCCCACAAAGAGACAACCTCCCACAAAGAGAGAAACACTAATTCCCACAAAGAGAATTAGAGACAACAATTACACCAAGTAAAATAAATACTTTTACCTATGCCTTGAGATGCTTACTCATGAATGAATGCAAGGCATGGAAGAGGATCTCCAAGTGTTGAGATATGCTTGAGAGCACTTGCATGATTTCCTTTGAGCTGGACTTCAATGCATGAAGAGGAATGAATGCTCAATGGAGGAAAATGAGGGAGCTTGAGAGTTGCTTATAGATCTCTTGAGATTTTCAATTGTATCAAGAAGAATCAAGAAGAAGCAAGAGATGGCAGCACACTCATATATATATGAATCCCATAACAAGCCCAAAAACCCAAGGAAACAGCCAAAGAAAGAATTCTGCAACGGCTAGAAACTGGGTGGAAACGACAGGAACAATCGACTG
>JAULAV010005817.1:0-14534 GCA_030789695.1 Scilla litardierei
TAATTAAATAAAAATTCTCTAAAAACCCAAAAAATTTCGTGAATTAATAAGTTGCATAGAAAGCTCGCTTAAAAGAGAGGAGAAAAACATAGGGGTTCGGCTTGAAAATGATGAAGAATTAGACGAATAAGAGGCAGAACCAAGAAAAAATTGCTTAAAAAGAAGAAAAAGGACAAAAAAAGATGATGAAAAATTTGAACTCACCTCATCGCGTCGCCGCCTCGTCGAACCTGCCTCCTGCCTCGTCGAACCCGCCTCGACCCATCTAGCGTGAGAGAGAGAGCAAATAGAGAGAGAAAGAGGTCTGAGTCGCCTTTCAGGAGATGATGCGTTCTTTAAAAAAGCAAACTTGTAAATAAGTGGTATGTGCGTAAAGTAAAACAGTCGCTATGCATATCAAACGGATATTTTGTGACAACCCTGTAAATAAGTGGTATGTGCGCAAAGCAAAATGGTGGGTGCGCAAACCAATGCCCAGTGATTTTTTAGCAAACTTGTAAATAAGTAGTATGTGCGCAAGGTAAAACGGTGGGTGCGCAAGGCAAGCTTTAGGATCTATTCATTTATCTAATATTTAGTATTTAAGTACCAAAATTTAGGTATTTAGTATTTGATATGATTACGAACTCAAATTTAGTTTATCTATTTAGTATTTAGTATTTGATAGTATATGATTAATATTTTAGTCTGTTAAGTATTTAATAGTATTTGATAGGTTTAGATTTAAGAACTTTCGAAACCATCATTGTGTGTATATAGTATATACATATTCAAAATATATCCAAAACCGAAACCGATACCCGAAACGAAACTGCCGAAACTAGCGATACAGACGAAACCGAAACTTGCTTCCGAAACCGCTGAAACGGACGATATCGATACCGAAACCTAAATTTTGGGAAGAACGATACCCAGACCGAAACCGAGACCTAAAACCTTGCTTTTGACTCCATGTTCTTCTATATTTGCTCACATGGTTGTTGTTTGTACACTGGATATAATATGTTAATTTGCTACTGTCAACAGATTTTTTTGTGAAATCATTTATAATCAAACAGTGAAAGAAATTAGCAAGTCAACATATTATAGCCAATTTTTGGCATTTATATGAACTGTTTGTACTTTGACAAGTGAACAGAACAAATTTTTATATAATATTATTAATGGGGCATGTGCTAATTTGTGTACGGTTCACATGGAGGCCTTGCACTTTTATTTGCACGCAAACCTTGTTTTTGTATACTCTTATATGGCAAATAATGAGATTCTTTTGTTCATGTTGTTTTGACATCAAAATGCATACATGTATTGAGTTCCTTTTGCTGTTCGCATAACAAAGGTGCATGTGAAGTAGCTCCACATAAGGATGTAAGTGAGGCGATACTCCCATTGCATTAAGAATTTTGTTAATGTTTAAGTGATCTATATATTTTTTAATTAATTATGGAATAGCCACAACATCTTTAATTAATTGAAATTATATGTTAAATTTGATTTAAGATCACATTTGGAGTACAGACATTAGTTGCAATTAATCATACCCAATATAATAGATTTTTTCCCACAGGAATTTTTATTATATTGTGTATAATTGATTGGGATAAGATATCAAATTATATTTTCTAATTTACCCACAGGGATTAGAAAAGGAACATGATTTGATAGTTTTATCATGAATAAAACGAATCTAATTGAGTTAGAACTTTGGCCCACAGGTAAGTTTTATGTCATTAGATTCACATTTTGTATGTTTTACATTGGTAACACATATTTTAATTTATTAAGTCTCAAAATAATTGATTGAGTCTGTATGTCAAAAAAATTTTTGCAGCATCACAGTCCGTGACTGTTACCGATATCAAATGTGACGTTCCCGAACTGAATGGCGAAAACTATAGGATTTGGAGGGAGAGGATACTCCTTCACTTGGGTGTGGCAGACATTGACTATGCCATCCGCAAGGATGAGCCGTCAGCCATTACAGATACTAGCCATCCTGAAGCTTTAGACCTTTATGAATGGTGGGAGAGATCTAACCGTCTGTGCGTTATGTTCATAAAGACTAAAATATCGGTTAGTATAAGGGGCTCGACGGACAAACATGGCAATGTCCGATCACTATTAAAGGCCATTGACGAGCAGTTCCAAAGCTCTGATAAGGCACTTGCGAGTACTCTCATTGGAAAGTTTTCGTCGATAAAGCTTACTGGTCTTGGAGGTGTGCATATGAGGGATATTGCGGCTCAACTCAAGAAGTTGGAGGTTGAGATGTCTGATAGCTTTTTGGTGCATTACATTTTGAACACTCTCCCGCATCAATACAGACCTTTCAAAATATCCTATAACACACATAGGGATATGTGGTCAATGAATGAACTTTTGACCATGTGTGTTCAGGAGGAAGGTCGGTTAATCATGGAGCATACACACATAGGGATATGTGGTCAATGAATGAACTTTTGACCATGTGTGTTCAGGAGGAAGGTCGGTTAATCATGGAGCATGGAGAGAATGTGCTGATGGCAACCAATAAGAAAGATGACAGCCGCCCCAAATTTAAGGGGAAGGGTAAAGCGCCTGTTAAGGGAGGGATTGCTAAGGAATCCAAGTACTTCTTCAGTAAAAAGAAGGGGCACATGAAGAAGGATTGGCTAAAATTCCTTCAATGGCGTAAGAAGAAAGGTAACTCAATCGCTCTCGTCTGTTTTGAATCTAATATGACTATGTTCATTGTGACACATGGTGGATTGACTCTGGTTCTTCAATCCATGTTTCAACAACTTTGCAGGGTATGACAAACCTGTGGAAGCTAGCGGAAAATGAACGAGGCATTTTCTCAGGAAACAAAATGCGCTCAGCTGTTGAATATGTTGGAGCATGCCAGCTTATGTTATCTGGAGGCTTTATTTTGCTTTTGTATAATGTTTTTTATGTACCTGGTTTTTCCAGGAATTTGATTTCAATTTCTGGACTGTTACCTTTAGGGTTTGTTTTTAATTTTCAAGGAACATCATTTAGTTTGGTTTATAAATCAGATGTTATTGGAAATGGCATATTGTGTAATGGTCTCTTTATGCTTAATTTGCAAAATAATGCTGTTATGCATGTTAATGCTGGTATGAAAAGATATGTTATGAATGAGGAATCTTCAATGTTATGGCACCGTAGATTAGGACACATCTCCAAAGATAGAATCAAAAAGTTAGTAAATGATGGAGTACTTAGTACTTTGGATTTTGCTAACTTCGAGATTTGTGTGGACTGCATAAAGGGAAAGCAGACCAAGATATCTAAAAAGGGTGCACATAGAAGTTCTGAATTACTTGAAATCATTCATACAGATATTTGTTGTCCAGACATGGACATAAGTGGTCCGAGATACTTTATCTCCTTTATTGATGACTTTTCACGTTTCATGTATATCTACTTGCTTCATAACAAAAGTGAAGCATTAGATGCCTTTAAGGTTTTTAAGGCAGAAGTAGAGAAACAATATGAAAAACAAATTAAGACCGTGAGAAGTGATAGAGGAGGAGAGTATTATGGTAGATACACCGAAGGTGGTCAAGCACCTGGTCCATTTGCAAATTTTCTTCAAGAGCATGAAATAGTTGCTCAGTACACCAATCCAGGATCTCCTAGTGAGAATGGTGTAGCTGAAAGAAGAAACAAGACTTTGATGGAGATGTTTAGAAGTATGCGCAGTAATGCCAAACTTCCTATAACCTTATGGACTATAACCTTATGGACTGAAGCTCTTAAAACGGCAGCGTATATATTGAACCGAATTCTAACTAAGGCTGTTCCAAAGACGCCTTTTGAATTATGGAAAGGTTGGAAACCGAGTTTGCGCCATGTACGCGTTTGTGGATGCCCTTCTGAAGTAAGAGTGTATAATCCACAAGAAAAGAAACTGGATCCTCGGACTATTAGTGGGTATTTCATTGGATATGCCGAAAAGTTCAAAGGTTACAGGCTCTATTGTCCATCTCATAGCACTAGGATTGTGGAGTCAAGAAATGTAAAATTTCTTGAGAATGACATGATCAGTGGGGCGATCATATTCAGGGTACTATTCCTAAAAGGGATCATGCTGGTGATAGGCCTTCCACTTCAAATGATCGAATACTTGTCATTAGTAGTGCCCCTCGAGTTCAAAGGGGCATTGATCAACAAATAGAGAGTCCACATGTTTGATATTGATCCAGTAGATCAAGTTGTTTATGAAACTCCAGAAGCGGTCGAACAACCTATAGTTCAAGAAGAACGCTGACGAATGAGCAACCAGTTGATCAACATGATCCTCAAGAGAATGTTGATATAACTTTAAGAAGATCTAGTAGGACAAGAAAATCGGCAATATCTAGTGACTATGTTGTGTATCTACAGGAATCAGACTTTAATGTTGGAGCCGAAAATGATTCTGAGACGTTTTCACAAGCCATGAGTTCGAAAGAATCAAACTTATGGCATGATACTTTGAAAGATGAGATGAATTCAATGTCATCGAATGGGGGTATGAGACCTTGTTGAGTTACCTAAAGGGGGCGAAAGCCGTTGGATGCAAATGTGTTTTTAAAACAAAGAAAGATTCATTGGGTAACATTGAGAGATACAAGGCCAGGCTCGTTGCCAACGGATTCACTCAAAAGGAAGGAATCGATTACAAGGAGACATTTTCTCCTGTATTAAAGAAAGATTCTCTTCGCATACTCATGGCATTAGTTGCACATTTTGACTTGGAATTGCAACAAATGGATGTGAAAACGGCTTTTCTTAATGGAGACCTAGATGAAGAGGTATACATGAAGCAACCTGAATGATTCTCCTCTAGTAATGGTGAGCACTTGGTTTGCAAGCTTAAGAAATCCATATATGGATTAAAACAAGCCTCACGTCAATGGTATTTGAAATTTCATGATGTTATATCTTCATTTGGATTTGAAGAAAACATTGTGGATCAGTGTATATACCAGAAGGTTAGTGGGAGCAAGATTTGTTTCTTAATCCTATATGTGGATGACATTTTACTTGCAAGCAATGATAAAGGAATGCTATATAAGGTGAAACAGTTTCTCTCGGGAAACTTTGATATGAAAGATCTGGGCGATGCATCTTATGTTATTGGCATTAAGATACATCGAGACAGAATGCGTTGTATTCTGGGATTGTCTCAAGAGACATATATTAACAAAGTTTTAGAGAGGTTTCGAATGAAGGATTGTTCACCAAGTGTGGCTGCCATCGTGAAGGGTGATAGGTTTAATTTAAACCAATGCCCAAAGAATGACTTTGAGCGGGAACAGATGGTAAACATTCCTTATGCTTCTGCTGTTGGAAGCATAATGTATGCTCAGGTTTGCACAAGACCTGACATTGCATTTTCTGTTGGGATGTTGGGACGATATCAGAGTAATCCAAGCATAGAACATTGGAAGGCTGCAAAGAAGGTAATGCGATACCTTAAGGGAACCAGAGACTACATGCTCATGTACAGACGGATGGACAATTTGGAAGTCATTGGATACTCTGATTCAGATTTTACTGGATGTGTTGATTCTCGAAAATTCACTTCGGGATACGTTTTCTTGCTAGCTGGTGGGGCTGTATCATGGAGAAGTGCAAAACAGACCTTAATTGCTACTTCTACTATGGAAGCCAAGTTCGTATATTGTTTGAGGCTACTTCGCATGGTGTATGGATTAAGAATTTCATCACTAGACTTAGAATCATGGATTCTATTTCTAGACCACTGAGATTGTATTGTGACAATACAGCCGCTGTCTTCATGGCTAATAACAACAAAATTGGTAGTCGAAGTAGACACATCGACATCAAGTATTTAGCCATAACACAGAGGGTTAAGGATAAATCAGTTGACATTGCACATATTCGTACTGATTTAATGGTTGCTGATCCTTTAACGAAAGGCATGCCACCACTAAAGTTTAAGGATCATGTGGATAAAATGGGACTTGGTTCCTTATTGTAATAACATTGTTATTTAATGAAATTTTTGTTGTGATATTTTTTCATATATGGTTGTGTGCACATTTTGATACATTATCATGAGAATGATCATTAAGTTTGGACCATGAATAAACATAAGGTTTATTCATTAAGATATATAACCTATTATTGAGAAACATGATACATTGTAATACATGGAAGATAATACTTGCTTTTAAAAGGACTTATCGTCATGATTCATGTATTTTTGTTTCTTGTTGGGAATATTGATTTAAGTGGATCAAGTGGGAGAATGTTAGAAATTCCCGTTGGAATTCTTCCCAGTAGTGATCCACAATTGTAAAACCAGTCCCTTCATAAAAACTGAATTTTTGAAATTGAGAGCCGTTGATGGAACGAATCTTGAATCTCTAAATAGGGGTTTTGGTCCCTCAAACTACTCGAAATCAGAGAATACACCATCCTATAGGAGTGATTTGAGACTGAGAAGATCAAAATCGGTGAGAAAGTTTACCCTTTTATTGTTGAAGAAGCAATGGCCGGGGGTGAGATCCATTTTCTTCCGCAATCCGTGATGAAACTCATCACGATTAAGTTTATCAGAATAATGATGGGCTTTTCTCAATTCAAGATTTATTTTTGTGCCTACAGTGATCTTGAATATGAGATTAACCTGGTTTATCTCTAAAGTTGCTACTTTTTTTGCATAAGGGATGTTTGTTGCTTCTTCTTCTCTTACTATGATCCTCAAGCCTGATTCAGAGGATCTCAATTCTGCATGTTAAAAATTGACGCTTAACATGTTTGATAAGATATCAAACTTTGAGTGTAAGTGGTGATCTATCTATGTGTTGGACTTTCTATGAATTTGTCAAATATATAGGGCTAATAACATCGGTTTGTTAGGGTTTTCTACAATATGTTAGCCAACATCTTCAATTGCTAAAATCTGTTTGCTTCTAAAATATTTGTAAATTGATGGCTATAGTTGTTTGCTAGCAGATACCGTCGAGACTTAGATTTTGAATGAAATTGAAAGTTGGATATAATTCTTTAATTTTAGTTCTTTTAGATAAAGAATCTTATATTAGGAATATGGACTAGGATTTTTCTTTGCAGTTAGTTCTCTTTAGATTTGGAGTATGCAAGCTAAAATTAGTTGGAGATGATTCTGCAAGAATTTTAATTTTGATATTTAAAGCTTTTTTATTGATTATCACTATGAACATGATACATGTATCATTCTCTTGCAAGCATGTTTTTCATTGTGCAAAATGACATCCATGCAAAAAGCATGAGAAAAAAGCTTTTGTGGGTTTTTTAAAAGATCCAATGTGTTCTACATATGTTAATACACACACTTATCAAAATTATGAAAATCCCTTGATTTGTTACTTTATCAGATCGTTACAAAAGTATTATTTTCTAAAATCGTTAAATTTGTAATGACTTGATCGATGGTCAAATCCTCCTAGTTTATCCATTATTTTCCTTGGGGTATATAGTTGTATGGTTTAAATCATGAAAAAAATTCAAAAAAATTGTTTTCACACAAGGGATTTGTGCGAAATTTTTGCACAATAAAATCCTCATATATATATACTAGTCATAAACCGTGCCCGTGTGCACGGTTCATTTAAGATTTCCCCTGTGAAATCTTTGTTACCTGAAAAATTATTTTTACAGCCAAAATTTAACAGAACAATAAATTAGCGTAAAAATATTTAGCGACACGGGCACCTTCGGCGCGGAACAATAAATTCGGCGCAGGCGCTTTTGACGCGGAACAACAAATTCGGCGTAAAACAACAAATTTGGTACCCGCGCATTAGGCGCGGAACAAAAAATTAGCGTAAAAAAATTTAGCGGATGGGCGCGGAACAACAAACCTCATGGTATTTTTACGCTAAATTTTTTATTTTGTTTAATTTAATAGATCATGCTTCTCCACAATCTTTCCCAATGCACTTTTAATTTAAAAGTTTAGATTCCCAATGCACTTTTTCCCCCAAATTTATTCTCCACAATCGTTCCCAATGCACTTCTAATTTCAAAGTTTAGGTTCCCAAGGCACTTTCCCCTCAAATTTAATCTCCACAATCTTTCCCAAGATATTTCTAATTTCAAAGTTTTGGTTTCCAAGACACTTTTTCCACCAAAATCTAAGTTTTCCATACTAAAATTTTCACAAAATCCAATCTCAACCATTGATTTACCAAGATCAAATCTCAGCCACTCTTTATCTTGTCCTAGTCAGCCCTAGAATTCAAAAAACGCTGTCAATATATATATATATTGATTTACTGTTAGGAATCAATATAAAGAGATGATTTTTATAGATAAAAGTAGCCAAAAACACGATAATTGAATACAAAAAGGTGTATTCTCCTCCCAAGACGCCTAGAGGACGTCCGCACTCGTTTAATCTAAGATCTACTCCTAGTACGCTCAATAGAGAATCTCTCAAAATATCAAGCATGAATACAAATGACGGCTAGCCCTAGTTTAAATAGAAAAACCCTCCTTGTGGTGCGCAAAATAATTTCTCCATGACTTGTTGTGCGCAAAGTAATTTCTCCATGACTTGTTGTGCGCAAAGTAATTTCCTCCCCTCTTTAGCCGCGCACGGATCTAACATTATTCCGCCCTTGAAAATCCACCTTGTCCTCAAGGTGGTGCATGGAGTGTGTGTGCCATCCATTCCACGTACTGCAAGTCTCCTCCCGGATCGAAAGGATGAGATAGGTCTCCACCACCTTCATCAACGTCCAGACGAAAGCCACGGTCACCACCAGTCAGATCTGAAGGCCATCTATAGCCTAAACTGAGATGTTGGCGTTCTGAAGGACTTTGAACTGAAAACCAAGAGCCTTGGGGCCCACGTCGCCCTTCCGGAAGCTCGAATGTTTGCTGTATTGGGCTCAGGAAGTCAAAAACTCGCTGTCCACTGCATCGGAGGGTCCGTCGTCGGTGCTGAAGGGGCTGTCGGGCCTTGCAGAGCCCAACAGAGGCCCTGTAGGAGCTCCTGGGCCACTGCCGGGGCCTGCAGGGCCCCTGCAGAATTTCTGCAGGCCTGCAGGGCCGCTGCAGAATTTCTGCAAGCCTGCAGGGCCCTGCAGAAATTCTGCAGGGCCTCTGCAGAATTCTGCAGGATTTCTGCAGAAATGCTGCAGATTTCCTGCAGAATTCTGCAGATTTCCTGCAGATTCCTGCAGGAATTCTGCAGAAATTCTGCAGGATTTCTGCAGATTGCAGAATTCTGCAGATTTCCTGCAGAAATTTTGCAGATTCCTGCAGAAATTCTGCAGATTCCTGCAGAAATTCTGCAGATTCCTGCAGAAATTCTGCAGAATTTCTGCGCAGACCTGCAGGGCCTTGCAGAATTGCTGCAGGGCCCTGCAGAATTTCTGCAGGCCTACAGAGAATTTCTGCAGAATATCTTGATGTCCGCCTTCTTGGCAGGAGCCGCAGTAGGCCTGCAGAAATTCTGCAGGGCTGGCCGGCCCTGCAGAATTTCTGTAGGGGGCATGGCCGTCTTTTTGAGACGACGGCTAGGGTTTGCTCGCCTTGGGGGCTCGTCCTCGTCTTCCGCCGCCGCCTTTAAATCTGGATTTTCATCGCCATCAGATTCAAATCTGGATTTTTATAGATAAAAGTAGCCAAAACACGATAATTGAATACAAAAAGGTGTATTCTCCTCCCAAGACGCCTAGAGGACGTCCGCACTCGTTTAATCTAAGATCTACTCCTAGTACGCTCAATAGAGAATCTCTCAAAATATCAAGCATGAATACAAATGACGGCTAGCCCTAGTTTAAATAGAAAAACCCTCCTTGTGGTGCGCAAAATAATTTCTCCATGACTTGTTGTGCGCAAAGTAATTTCTCCATGACTTATTGTGCGCAAAGTAATTTCCTCCCCTCTTTAGCCGCGCACGGATCTAACATTTACCAATATCAAATGTATAATATATATATATATATATATATATATATATATATATATATATGCAGGGTTAACAACTTTATTCATATAACTCATCAATAACAATATTGGATTACAGAAAGCTCCAAAACATAAAAACTCTAAAGAAAACAATCATAAATTATCCAACCGCTCAACTCAGCGTTTGAATCCTAATATTTAGAATTCCTAGGAATTCTTAAACTTTTCCGTCGAGGGAGATCTATATTTTTCTTTTTAATCGACTTCAATGATGATGCAAGGTGGCGCATTTCCTCCTCCCACTCCTGATTCTCCATAGTAGCATCCCCTTCAAACTCCTCCATCCACTCATCCTCGTAGTTTCCATCAGCCTCATCTTCATTACCAACATTGTCAGGGTCATCTATACGGACATTTTCCATAGGGCGTGCAGAAGACGGACCACCATACTCAAAAATACAAGGAACTATATCAGAAACAACTGCTGCAGTGTGCTCAGTATCTATTGGGTTCTTTGTAGCTATTTGACCTTCACCTATTGCTGAACGATCTCCTGCTGTGGCTTCAGGAACCAACACATTACTATCCACATTTAAAGATGGTTTAGTTTTCTCCACCCAAACCTTCTTGAAGGGACACTGGGCAAAGGAATGCCCGAAACATTCACACGTTGAAAATTTGGGGGCAAGTTTTCGTACTCCATTCGAATGATCGTATTTCCCTCCTCCTCCACTGCAATCTCAATGGTGCTAGGTAATTTTGTCTTTGCCTCAACTTCCACAAAACATCTAGCATAAGAGTACCGTTCTCCAGAAGCCGTAGCCTTGTCCACAAATAAATGCTTACCTACAGAGCTAGCAATAATACTAATGCATTCTGTAGACCAAAATTTCAATGGAAGGTCATGAAATCTCACCCATACAGGAATTGAGGACAAAAGATCTCTATCCATTGTAAGCTCCGGAGTCCAACGTCGCAGTACTATCACCCTTTTATCAAACATCCAAGGCCCTTCTTGAAGAACTCTGCTGCAATCTTCTTCTAGCTCAAATTCAAAGAAGAAAAAACCATTATCCCTGGAGTGAACCTGAAGCTTTCCTTTAGGCCGTCACAACCGTTGTACACATGCTCGGAGATGCGAGTAAAATGGTTTGTCACCCACAACATAACCAGCAAGAGTGCGACTCCATTTTGCAACATTAGCAGATACCGCTTCTTTAGGGATCCAAGGGATAGTCTTACCAGTTGGGATCTCTCGGGGTGGAACGTATTCACATTTGCTATGTTGCTCAACTGAACGTCCAACAGAAAAGAGGGAACTTCATGCTTCACGCCCCGATTTTGCCACCCTCAAATGAGCAGATGGTTTGCCAACAGTTTTATCAATTTGATTAACATCAGTAGTAGGTACTATTTTAGTGGCAGCATTTCTAATCCTTTGATGACAGTACGACGAACACCGATGATATGGGTTGCCTGCGTTGATACATGAAGGATCAGCTCTCCCCATAGCATGACGGAGGGGGGGAAAACCCGAAGCGAGATCAGGAGCCTGACCCCGAGAAGTAACCTGACCCCGAGGAGCCATGAAGGACTTCCCAGAGGTACAGAACCCGGATCAGCACTACGGCCCTCGAACGCCGGTGAAGCAGGACCCCTCACCAGATCTGTGAACCAGATCAGCACAGGCCGCCGGGATGTCGACCGGATCTGTGAACCGGGGTGACGTTGCCCGAGACCTTGCCGCCGACTGGATCTGTGACGCTGACCAGATCAGAGCTGTGACGCCGACCGGATCAGAGTGACGTCTCCGTGATTCCGACCGGAGACCGCCGGATCAGAGTGTCGATCGGAGATTGCCGCCGGATCTGAGAACCGGAGTGACGTCCGGATCTGTGATTCCGACCGGAGTGTCGTCGAACAGATCTGAGAGATGGCCTCGCCAGACGCCGCTTTCCGGATCTGAGAGCGCCGGAACAGAGCACCACCGGGTCCTTCCTTTTACCCACCGGAATAGAGCGCCACCGGATCTGAGACGCCCAAAAATTTATATCCTCAGACTACCCACCGGATCTGAGAGCGCCACCGGGTCCTTCCTTTTACCCACCGGAGTAGAGCGCCACCGGAACAGAGCGCCGGAATCGATGTGTGTGAGCGCCGGAATCGAACGCCGGTGAAACTGGACCCCTCACCAGATCTGTATATATATATATATATATATATATATATATATATATATATATATATATATATATATATATGTCACTTGCATATATCTTAGTTTGGTTTCACTAGTAATCTATGTTATTTATTAATAAAGAGAAATGTGTGTGTGTATATATATGCTATTAATATGAATGTTTGGTTTCATAATTGATGCATGCATCATTCTCTTGCATATATGTTCATGCATGTTTGAAATTAAATTATAATAAAAATATGTATGTAGTTATTTAAATTAAGTTGCTCATGCATGTTATATCATAAATAGTCTATTTAAATTTTCCTCTTTATGCATGCATCAAGATATATAATGTATGATTGATATGTTAGATATTGTAGATGAAAGATAATTAAAAGAAAATAGTTTTGTGGATGTGTTGTGGGGGCAGTAAGCACATAATTAAACATGCATATAACGGTGTTAAGTGCTGTCTGAGACCAAGGGGTTATAGTTTTGATCTTGTTGGTTTGGTTGTGTAGAAGAGTTGGCATTTTGTGCGGTGCCTTTAGAGGAAGAAGTGCGAAGATCAAAACTAAGTGTGAAAATCTTTTTCCATCAAGACCAATGGTGGATCGTTACCGGATCAATTGTATGTGCTTGTTTCATTATATGCTTGCTGCCCCATAATACATCTGTAATACTATTTATCTACAATACCCAACATATCATTCATACATAATATGTCATGATGCATGGATAAAAAAGAAAATTTAAATCGGCTGTTCATGATACAATATGCACGAATAATTTAATTTAAATAACTACTCCACATTTCTATTTATAATTTAATTTACAACATGCATGAATATATATGCAAGAGAATGATACATGTATGATGAGGATCCTTTAGCTTAGATTTGATTCTTTTTAATTTTAATTTGAGTTTATTTTAGTCTTTTTTTATTTTTTAGTTGAGTATTTTGAGTCATTTAGTTATTTTCTTTAATATTTTTAGTCCTACATCGGATGTGATAGGAGATGAGTCAAGTTATAAGAATATATAAATATCTTAAACCTATTTTATTGGGAATTGAATAGAATTTGAAAATAATTGGTGTAAATTTTCGTTTGTTAAATTAAAATTTTTCATCGGAGTGCAAACGTGGATTTGGTTGCTTAAGTGTGATATTCGAAAAATCTCCGCGTGTGAGGCATATGAGTCAGTAATCATCAGATCTCCATGACACAAGGCCCGAAATCTTACCAAATCTCTAAAATTCCCCCCAAATTCTCCCAGCACAATTCAATTTCTCTTCTGTTATGCGTCAGTTTTGGTATTAGAGTTAATCCAGATCTTTTAAAACTTTTTTCTTTCATGTCATCATTATCCTCTTCTTTTATTTTAAGTTAGGATTTAGTTAAAAGATAAAAAAGAGAACAAATCTGATCAAAAAGAGACAAAATCAAAAAGAGAGGAAAAAATAAAATAAAAAATTAAAACATGAAGAAAACATCGAAAAAGAGAGGAAAAATTTGAAAATAGAGAAAAAATCAAAATAGAGAAGAAAAAAGAAAAAAAAAATCAAAATAGAGTAAAAATTCAGTTTAAGAAATTTCAAAGGAATTTTTTTACCACAGTGTTGCATGTGATTTTTCAAATGTTTCGGGATTTTCCATATACTACAGTAACTCCCAAAACGTTTGGACTATTCTTAAGATTTCAGGCATTTTTTCGTAGTTCGTTATTTAAAGACTTTGAAGTCATTTCAAGCCTACTTGTCAATCCATTTAAGCCAGTTACAAGATAGTCCGAACCACTACTTATTTTAGATGTATTTTCAATTACTTTAATATATTTTAATGGATTTTTAGGTTTATATCATTATCTAGATGTTTGCAAATTTATGAAAACTAAGTTTCAATGGTATCACACCCTTTTTATCTTTGAAGGGTTACATGAAAATTGCTGTTATGAAAAATAGAAGTTTTCGTTAGAAGATTTCAGATTTCTTTTTGTACTGCTTTAATTTAACTTATGGGGATGACTTTTGATGTGACGAATACAAATCGAAAAGAGCTCTCTTTTGATGTAGATAGAAGCTTTGTTATAGTTAATCTTAGCTAAATATACAACTTCAACAGTAATGTTAGTCACATCCACCATTATTGACGTATGCAAGAAAATTTTAAAGATATACATTAGTTGTCTAGGAAAACACGAGAGCAAATCCTACAAGTGCGGCTTAAACTAGAGCCCCATTTAGAGTCCAAGATTGAGCATGACTTACAATTTGAGCCAGTCTCAATTGAAGTCTGAGCCTGCATTTGTGCCTATAATCAATAGTAAGTTTATAATCAAGTCCAACCTTGAGCCTGAGTCCAAAGGGTTAACAGACCCGAGTTAGAGCCCGAGGTACTCTATGATCCTATGTCAAAATGTACTTTGGAGGGCCCC
>JAULAV010005818.1:0-25000 GCA_030789695.1 Scilla litardierei
TCTAATCTTCCTTCAAATCTTCAATCCAATCTTTCTTCTTATTTGGAAACTCTCCTTTAGATAGGTCTTCAAATTGCATAGAAACTCCTCTAAATTGATTGAAATCAAACATGTGCATTTAACTGGTCAAACTGGTCAAATCTACCTTTATTAGGGATTCTGTAACTTGGCACGACCGTGTCCCAATTTGGCAGGACCGTGTCATCTGGACTCTGGCCTCGTTGTGTAATTCATAATTCTGACACGACTGCGTCAACTATTCAATTTTCCTTCACAAAATTCTCACTCCATGGAATGACCGTGTTACTTTCTGCAAGAACTTTTCAAAGTAACAGTTTATTTATGATACGGCCATGTCAACTCTCACACGGTCATTCTACTCTTTCCTTACTTTTTGCCAACAGACTCAATTGTGACACGGCCGTGTGTAGGTCTGCAGGGCTGTGTCAGATGAAGGTTAAATCTTTCCTAGCTTTTGTAGTTATGACACAGCCGTATGCAAGTCCTGCACGGCCGTGTCACCTGATCTTTAGTAATACTCAAGTTTGGCAGGACCATGTTGTCGTTTGACTTTCGTTTGACCTAAAACTTACTAGATAGACAGATTAGACCCGTATGACTTGTTTGACATCATCAAAATAAATTTTTGGCTTCAATTATTGGGCTAACTTTGACCAACACAGTCAATTCAATGGCTCTCATCTTCATCACTAATCTATTGAAGGGATCCAGGTGATCCTTTATTGTGGTCCCATCTTGCATCTTGAAAGTGAAGAACGTCTTTAGCAAGATAAGTATGTTGGTCAGTGACTGCTTCAGGTATATTTTCTCGAGCTTTTTCCATAATCACTTAGCCGTAATCTCCTTGGACACCTAATAAATCATCTCGTCTGATAAGCTGAGCTGGATGCTTGTCAATGTCGAGTCATCCATCTTCATCTTTGCCTTTTCCATGATATCAGTTTGTTAAGGCTCTGTGGCGTGCATGATCATGTGGACACGATCTTTTCAAGATACCCTTCATCTTGTATTATCATATCTCAAAGTTTCTTTTGCCATTGAACTTTTCAATTTTGTACTGCATTCCTCCAACTGTCACATACGAGTCACCTGCATACGAACACGAATCCATTGCCTTTCTAGTTGCACCACTTTTTGTAGAAGAACATCTGCCATCACCTTGGACTTGCTTATAAACCTTGCTCTGATACCACTTGTTGGGCTCTGATACCAATTACCTTGCATAATTCCAAGATCGTTGTGACAACAAACAAAGCAAACAATGATTCTCTATAAAACTTACAGCACACAATATATATGAAAGATAATGAAAAACAAAAGAATAATATGCACCTGACACCAAAGATTTATACTGGTTCCAACCAATACTTGGTGTACATCCAGTTAAAGAGATCACGAATACAACAAACCTTTGGATTACAAGGATGGTGTTTGGTTGAAGGGAAACAACCATATCCGCTAAGAAAATGGAGAAGAATTATGGAGAAACCCTCTTAACCAAGCTCCCACATCCCTCAGTTTGCCCTTTATATATTCTACATGTAGCCAAAAACTTTACAGAGAAAACCACTCGAGAATTGCATCAAAACCTAGCCAAAGTCGTATTTATAGAGTTGAAGACTAACTAGTTTGGAGTTGGATTCGAATCCGAATCCAAATCAGAAACAAACTTCCGCTACTGCCCTCACCGGCTGCATCATATAACTATCGACCTCGACGGGATTTCACCGCATTACGCCACGTATCCACATCGCACAGTGATGCCCGCATTCGCTCGCCAGCACTGATTTGCACAGTTCACCAAATCGAGATCACACCAAAATAGGATGCATGTCCTGGGTGCTTTCTGCGCACTGTGTTGCCGCACCCCACTCATGCAAACTGTTGGATCCAGTGCGATCCTCCCTCGTTGCGATCTGTGGCATGTGCGATGCCCATGCCACACTCTCCGTGAGTGTGTTGCAGCGCGCGGGTGGGCTGCGTCGCTAGGTTGAGTGCTGGATTGTGCTTCTAGGCCATTATTGTTCACTCATAATTCCTGAGAAAATATATTAGGTTGGGCTTGATAAATCCTTGATTTTGGGCTAAAAAAATCTCCAGAAATATCTAAAAATCCCCATAAACCCGAGATTAATCCCGATGTTGTGAATCATCAATCTGGGGAGGAGTCTCCAGCTCTTTATTTATAGTAGAGGGAAGAGCGTACAAGGATAGTGTACAGTAAATACGATCTTATCCTATGGATAAGATGTAATCCTAATACAAATACTCATCAACATCCGTTTAAAACACTCCCCCTTATCCAGCCATAGGTGTGGACTCTGCTCATGAATACTTTAGGATTCTGAGTGTTATAGGAGTCTCACATGTGGTAGATACTTCAGGATCCTAAGTTGATGAGGTTTGTCTCGTTAAAAACTTTGGCTATGGAAAACCCTGTAGGAAAAACTATAGTTAAGGAAAAAGAGTACAAATGCTCTCTAATTCCCCCTGATCTGTGTAAGCGTTCATGCTTTCAGATCTCCTAGGTGCCTCATACCAATTTTCTGTACAAACGTCCTAAAGGTACCAGTAGGAATAGATTTAGTGAACAAGTC
Source organism: Scilla litardierei (assembly GCA_030789695.1). Taxonomy (NCBI): domain Eukaryota; kingdom Viridiplantae; phylum Streptophyta; class Magnoliopsida; order Asparagales; family Asparagaceae; genus Scilla; species Scilla litardierei. The sequence continues at coordinate 2,619 of JAULAV010005818.1, forward strand.
TGCCATGTTGTCACATGATTGTACTTGTCTGACGTCGATCTTGCCATATCTTTGTAGCTCATGCGTCCAAAAGAATTTAAGAGAAATATCCTTCGTTTTATTGCCTTTGATGTAACCACCTCGTAACTGAGCGATGCAAGCAGTGTTGTCCTCGAATATAGTAGTAGGTTCAAGGTCCCCAGTCTTCAATCTGGTCGTCACTAGGATGTGATTTACAACTGACTGTATCCAGACACATTCTCTGCTTGCTTTATTGATTGTGATGATCTCTAAGTGATTGGATGAGATCACTGCCATAGTCTGCTTGACGGATCTCTAGGAAATGGATGTCCCACCATAGGTAAACACGTACCCTGTCTGTGACTTTGAATTGTGGGGATCAGACCTGTGACCTACATCAGCATAACCAATAGGTGTGGAGGATAATCTGTTTTTATAAAAGACACCCAAATTTGTTGACCCTTGGAGGTAGCGCAGAAGGTGCTTAACCCCAGTCCAATGGCACTGTGTAGACGATGCATTGTATCTGGCTAGTAAATTAAATGCAAATGCTATATCGGGACATGTGCAGTTGGCCAGATATAGAAGTGCTCCAATAGCACTCATATAAGGGACTTCTGGACCAAGTATATCCTTCTCCTCTTCCAATGACCGGAACTGGTCTTTATATGCATCCGGAGATCGTACTATCATAGGTGTACTAAGTGGATGACATCGGTCCATATGATGTTTTTGCAATATTTTGGATGACATCGGTCCATATGATGTTTTTGCAATATTTTCTTTGTATATGTGGTTTGGTGTAATAGGATTCCGTCTTTTAAATGTTCAATCTGTAAGCCAACGTAGAATTTCGTTTTGTCTAGGTCTTTCATTTCGAATTCTTTTGTTAGGCTTACAGATATCTTAGTGATCTCTTTAGGAGATCCAATGAGGTTCAGATCATCTACGTAGACTGCTATTATGATGAATCCTTTTCCCTTTGCTCTTATAAAGATGCAAGGGCAGATTTCATTATTGTTGAATCCTTATTATATAAGAAATTCACTTGGTCTGTTATACCACATTCTTCTTCGATAGAATAGTCGTCCCGAAGTCTATTCAGGCATTTAAGGAAATGTGGAATTTATCTTTACCAAGATATCCATAAGGGTATGCCGTCATAACATCCGATATCAACGTATCCAAAATTTCCTTCGCCAAATTGTAAGGTATTCGCATTGGATAACTTAGAGAATCTGATGCATCATTTATATATGGGTTATGCTCATTTTGATTTATTTATTCCCCAGTTTCAGTGAAAATATCCTTGAGCTATACGTTGTACCTTATAGCATACGATTTTGTACTTATATTTTATTATATGTGTAATACTTATTTTACCCACAAATTTGACACCTTTTGGTGTTTGGACTTTAGTTCTGAACACTTCACGTTTCATAAGCGAGTACAGCTCAACTTTTATTGGCTCATTCAATATGTAGCCAATCTCTACGTTTGCATTTTAGCAACAGAGTATGAAACGATATTTTATAAATATCATCACTTTTGCGATGTATGTGGCAATATGATGCATGCATATATTGCCGAGAATTATGGTCTTTTTGTCCAACACCTCCCTAGTACATACAACATTCACTTTCATTTCAGTTTTTCCCGGCATTTCCTCTGCAGTGGATTCCGAGAAGGGTGATGGTGTGGATATGAGCTCTAAGGTCTCCAGGAGTTTCTTTTTCTGTTTCTTTTTCTTTCTTGATTTCTGTCCTTGGAGCCTAGTGGTCTGCCACTTTTCTGTTGAGGGACAACCACTTCTACTGCTGGTGGATTGTATCCATTCTCGGGGATGTCAATCCTCGCTGGAGTATTTGCATCAGGGATGTGTGATTTGACAATCTTCTGCTTGTCAGTAAATGAGTCCAGTAACTTGTGAACAGTGTTCTGTATATGGAGGATCTTCAGGATCTCATCTTCATATTGTTTCGTTACCGGATCATGGTGCATCATAGTTTTTGTATCACACGATATAATTTGATTCGCTCCAGATTTTTCAATAACTGGGTCCAATTTCGGGAAACTCGTCTCATCAAATTCACAGTCTTCAATACGTGCCTTAAATGCGTCCCCCGTTTGGGGTTTTAGTTATCTTATAATTGAGGGTGAGTCAAACCCTACATAGATACATAGGCGACGTTGAGGACCCATTTTTGTCCTCTGTGGTGGTGCAATGGAGATATAAACTACGCAACCGAAGATTCTCAAGTGCAAAAGATTCGGTGGCATTCCATATGCAAGTTGCATTGGAGAGAGACTCTAACCTTCAGAGTGTCTTATTTTTATTAACGCTGCAGCATGTAAAATTGCTTGTCCCCATGCATCCACCAGCAACTAGATTTCATTAACATTGGACGTGCAATCCATTGGAGTCTTTTTATCAGTGACTCTGCCATCCCGTTTTGGGTATGAACATGTGGCACTGGATATTCAATTTCAATTCCCGTTGTTTGGCAGTACTCTTGAAATGACCGAGAGGAAAATTTCCCACTATTATGTAGACGTATTTTCTTTATTTGGTTGTCTGGAAAATGTGCCCGCAAATTTATTATTTGTGCCAGTAGCTTTGAAAAAGCTAAGTTACGGGTCGAAAGTAGACACACATACGAATATTTTGAGGATGCATTTATCAGCACCATAAAGTACCAAAATAGCCCACCAGGGGGTGGATCTCTCCATATCGATCTCCTTATATTCTTTTGAGGAAGCGTGGAGATTCTTTGTCAATTTTTAGTAGAGATGTCCTTGTAATTAGTTTTTCCTTATAACAAGGTATGCGAGGGAATTCTCCCTTCTAAATAATCTTCTGGTTCTTCGAGTTATGCACATAGGATTGAGATAAGATGTGGTGCATCATCGTTGATCCAGGGTGGCCAAGTCTATCATGCCAAAATAAAAACTTGGCTGATGTCGGGCACTTCAACTGCTCCATTAACTTAGCTTCCTCTCTCCGAATCTTTGTACGGTAGAGGCCTGATGAAAGGCTCTAAAATCGTTCAAGTATGGATCTTACCCCCTTTTCTTGAGACGTTACATACATGATTTCTTTTTCGTTTACATTTTCTGTTTCCATATGGAATCCGTTTAAATGGATGTCCTCGAAACTTAGAAAGTTTCTATTTGAATTCGGAGAGAATAGTGCATCCTTTATTTTTATTTATGTGTCATTTGGGAGCAACAGTGTTGTGTTTCCAGAACCTTCAGTATGGCCCTGATATTATATTTGTTGGGCTTTCATATGCTATGAAAATAACATCTGTATTAAACGATCGTATGTATTTATTTATTGTCTACTAAGCTGTTATGAAAGCAGTTCATCTATTGAAAGATGAATCAGCACATTTACTTTTCAAAAACATAATCAAATTTTATTCGAAACAAAGTCAGAATATTCAAATTTCTCTCATAACATTTTTTGAAAGATAAATAAATGGCTAATCTAGCAGGTCATCTCTTTCGAAGTCGTCAGCTGTGAACTTGACTGGAGCATTTGTAATCACCAGGTTTGTTTCAGTTTTCTTTTGCTTGTTCTCTTATATATATCCTGGAGATGCTGCGGAGTTCGGCACACTCTAGACTAGTGGCCTTTCATGCCACATCTATGGCACTAGTCTTCACATTCCCTCTTGGGTGGGGTGCATCATTTCTGTTGTTGTCACTTCTGCGCCAGGTGAACTTCCGCCCCCCTTCATTTCTTCGCTGTTGGACTTGACCTATGTCCCTTTTGTTCTGTCCCCCTTTCCGTGGTCTATCTTTTCTTTTTTTATCTTTCTTCTTTTTAGAAGAAGAAGATATATTGTGAGCTTCTGAGAGGGGGCAGTGTCAGGGGGCGCATGTTGTGAGTTGCGAGGAGAAGCTCTCTGTTTTGTTCAGCCATGAGTAAACATGACAGCAGCTCAAAATACTTGGTGAATTTTCGTTCATGGTATTACTGCATTAGTATCGCATCCTTTTCGTGGAAAGACGTATACATCTTTTCCAACATGCGATCTTCTGAGACCTTTTCACCACACAACTTCAGGCGTGAGGTGATGCTAAAAAGAGCTGATTTGAACTCAGCTATGGACTTAAAGTCCTGCAGTCTCAGGTTCTCCCACTCATATCCTACCCTTGGTAGTATAACATCTTTCTGATATTTATATCTATCCTCAAGGGCAGTCCACAGCTCAAGTGGATCTTCGACCGTAATTTATTCAGCCTGTAGAATCATGTCCACATGGCGACGAATATAGATAATGGCTTGCGCCTTTTCTATATCATTTGCATTACCATCTTTTGTCACAGTAGAAATAAGGGACCTAGCCCGCAGGTGAAATTTGATATCGAGCTGCCAGCTCAAATAATTTCTCCATGATGCATCCAGCACTTCGAAATCAATGCTTGCGATTTTTGCCATTTTATCTAGCGGAGCACAAATTTGCATGAATTAATAATACATCAAACATTTTCATGCATGTGCAATTTTTAAATGAAAAACTAATTGCGTGATCGGCCAGTCCCACGTAAATAAAAGAGTCCAAAGTCTATATTACATTCCATATTAAACAAATGGAAGCGAAAAAAAGAAATTACCACTTTGGAAACCTGTAGGTCCCATTTACAAAATACTCTGCTTTAAGAGTGGCCTCCGCCTCCATGAAATATAGGCATCGCTCTTGGACATTACATGATTTGATCATTACAATTTCTCTCAAAAAGAAAATAAAATGCAGGAAAGGTAAAATGTGGGACTAAACAGCCGATCCAAAACCACAATTAGCCACAACAAACATTTTCATCACAGGCATCACAGATTCGTAGAAGGATAAGCATAACAATTTAAATACTTAATAATTATTGGACCAATAGGCAACGTCATACACCGTTAGATTAGGTGACTAACGATAGGGCGGTCGCAGGATCTTCTTAATTATTAAGTTAATGCTGCATAGCCAAGCAAATTTTATCTGAATGCTGAGTCATAGAATGTGATGCAATGCATTTAATTTTGATCCTAAAAATGGTATCATATTATGCAATATGTTGTGCTATTTGGGCTAGTTCAAATAAATTTGAATGATGCCCAATTTACTTGTTCTTCATGAAAAAGGAAGTAGTTTTCCTTTTTATATACCCCGAGATAATTCCCACAAGTCCCCAAAAATCCCCATATGGTCCCTTTTTAGTCCCCACATTAATCAAATTTTCTTGAAATTTTGGCCCACAACAAACCAATTTATGTTATGAATTAACTGCTGAGGGAGGAGCACTCAGGTCCTTATTTATAGGCAAAGGGGAGAATACAAGGTGGGCTTACACAGATATGGGCCCAATACTAGGATGGCCCAATAACTCAACCAACCCAGTAAATAACCGTTCACAACACTTCCCCTTATCCAGCCATAGGTGTGGACCCTGCTCATGAATACTTCAGGATTCTGAGCATGTATGGATCTCACATGGGGTGGATACTTCAGGATCCTGAGTTGGTGAGATTTGCCTCGTTAAAACCTTTGGCTATGGAAAACCCAGTGGGAAAAACCATAGTTAAGGGAAAAGAGTACAAACTCTGCCAAACTCCCCCTGATCTGTACAAGCTCTCAAGCTTTCAGATCTCTTAGGCGTCTCATTCCAATCCTATGTACAACTTTTCTAAAAGTAGCAGTAGGAAGGGCTTTAGTGAACAAATCTGCCGAATTGTCACATGACTGCACTTGTCTGATGTCGATCTTGCCATCTCTCTGTAGCTCGTGCGTTCGGAAGAACTTTGGTGAAATGTGTGTTGTTCTGTCGGCTTTGATGAAGCCACCTCGTAGTTGAGCTATGCAAGCAGCGTTGTCCTCGAACATGGTAGTGGGCTCGAGGTCTCCAATCTTCAGTCCGGTCATAGACAGGATGTGGTGGATAACTGAGCGTAGCCATACGCATTCTCTGCTTGCTTCATGGATGGCAATGATCTCTGAGTGATTGGATGAGGTTGCCGTCAAGGTTTGCTTGATGGATCTCCAGTAAATGGTTGTCCCTCCGTAGGTAAACACGTACCCAGTTTGTGATTTTGCTTTGTGGGGATCAGACAAGTAACCTGCATCAGCATAACCTGCAAGTGTAGAGGTGCAAGTGTAGAGGATGTTCCATTTTTGTAGAAGAGTCCCAAATCTGTAGACCCTTGGAGGTAGCGCAGAAGGTGCTTTACTTCGGTCCAGTGGCGCTGTGTAGGCGCTGCACTGTATCTGGCTAGAAAATTTACTACAAACGCTATGTCGGACGCGTGCAGTTTGCCAGATATAGTAGTGCTCCGATGGCACTTAGATAAGGAACTTCCGGACCAAGTATGTCCTCCCCCTCTTCCAGTGGCCGGAAGGGGTCTTTATGTGCATCCAACGATCGTACCACCATAGGTGTACTCAATGGATGACAATGGTCCATATGGAATCTTTGCAACATTTTCTTCGTATATGTGGTTTGGTGTAATAGGATTCCATCCTTTTGATGTTCAATCTGTAAGCCAAGGCAGAATTTCGTTTTGCCTAGGTCTTTCATTTCAAATTCTTTTGTTAGGCTTACAGATATCTCAGTGATCTCTTCAGGAGATCCTATGAGATTCAGATCGTCTACGTAGACAGCTATTATCACGAATCCTTTTTCCTTTGTTCTTATGAAGATACAAGGGCAGACTTCATTGTTTGTGAATCCTTGTTGAACAAGGAACTCACTGAGTCTGTTATACCACATTCTTCTTGATTGTTTGAGACCATACAATGATCTTTGTAGCTTAACAGAATAGACGTCCTGAGGTCTATTTTTCAGTTCAGTCGACATAGAAAAGCCATCAGGAAGTTTCATGTATATCTCCTTGTCGAGATTGCCGTATAGGTATGCAGTCACAACATCCATTAGCTTCATATCTAGGCCTTCCTTTGATGTTAAGCTTATCAGGAATCTGAAAGTGATCGCATCCATGACCAGGGAGTATGTTTCGTCAAAGTCAATTCCCGGTCTTTGGGAAAATCCTTGCGCTACAAGTCTAGCTTTGTAGCGTGCGATCTCATTATTTTCGTTTCTTTTTCTGACGAATACCCATTTATATCCCACAGGTTTGACACCAGTAGGTGTCTGGACTATTTGCCCAAAGACTTTTCGTTTTTGAAGCGAGTCCAGCTCGTCTTCTATTGCCTGATTCCACTTTGGCCAATCATCTCTACGTTTGCATTCAGCAACGGAGTGTGGTTCATAATCATCGTCGCTTCCGGCGACGTGAATGGCAATGTGAAACGCGAAGTCATCGTCGACGAATGTACTCTTTTTATCCAATACCTCCCATGTACGTACATAATTCAATGATATTTTGGTTTCTCCCGGCAGTTTCTCTGCAGTGGATTCCGGGAGGGGAGAGGGTATGGACACGAGCTCTTTTCTCTGTGGGGGTATCGTCCCAAGGTCTCCGAATATTTTTCTTTTTCTTGGATTTTTATCCTTGGAGCCTGGTGGTCTGCCTCTTTTCTGTTGAGGTGCAGCCACTTCTGCTACTGGTGGGTTGCATCCATCCTTTGGGATGTCAATCCTAGCTGGAGTATTCGCAGCAGGGATGTGTGATCTGACAATCTTCTGGTTGTCAGTTAACGAGTCCGGTAATCTATGGACTGTGTCCTGGATATGTAAGATCTTTCGGATCTCATCATCGCATTGTTTTGTTACCGGATCGTAGTGGGTCAAGCTTTTTGTATCCCACGTTAACATTTGCCTTGCACTAGACTTTTCGATGTCTAGGCCCATTTTGGGGAAATACGTCTCATCAAAATCGCAGTCTTCAAGACGTGCCTTAAAAGCGTCCCCCATTTGGGGTTCTAGGTATCTTATAATGGAGGGTGAGTCAAACCCTACATAGATACCTAGGCGACGTTGAGGACCCATCTTGGTCCTCTGTGGTGGTGCAATGGGGATATAAACTGCGCAGCCGAAGATCCTCAAGTGAGAGATGTTCGGCGGAGTTCCATATGCAAGTTGCATTGGAGATAGACTCTGACCTGCCGAGGGTCTTATTTTTATTAGTGATGCAGCATGCAGAATTGCATGTCCCCATGCGTCCACCGGCAACTGGGATTTCATCAGCAATGGACGTGTGATCCATTGGAGTCTTTTAATTAGCGACTCGGCTAACCCATTCTGGGTGTGAACATGCGGCACTGGATGTTCGATTTCTATTCCCGTTGCCAGGCAATATTCTTGAAATGACTGAGAGGTAAATTCCCCCGCATTATCCAGACGTATTTTCTTAATTTGGTTGTCTGGAAAATGCGCCCGCAACTTTATTATTTGTGCCAAGAGCTTTGGAGAAGCCAAGTTGCGGGTTGAAAGTAGACATACATACGAGTATTTTGAAGATGCATCAATCAGTACCATAAAGTACCGAAAGGGCCCACTAGGGGGTGGATAGGTCCACATATGTCTCCATGTATTCTTTCAAGGAAACTAGGAGACTCGATGTCCACTTTAAGTGGTGATGGCCTTGTTATTAATTTTCCCTTAAAACAGGGTACACAAGGGATTCTCCCTTCTGAAGGATCTTCTGGTTCTTTAGGTTATGCCCGTGGGATTGTGATATAATGCGGTGCATCATCACAGATCCGGGGTGGCCAAGTCTATCGTGCCAAAGTAAGAATTTGGCCGATGTCGGACACTTCAGGTGCTCCGTTAGGTTTGCTTCCTCTCTCCGAATTTTTGTATGGTAGAGGCCTGATGAGAGGCTCTCAAAAACGTTCAAGTATGTATTTAACTCCATTTTCTTGAGACGTTACGTATAGTAATTCATTTTCTTTAACATTTGCTGTTTCCAAGTGGAATCCGTTAAGACGGATATCTTTGAAACTTAATAAGTTTCTCTTGGAATTCGGAGAGTAAAGTGCATCTTTTATTTTCATTTCTGTTCCATTGGGAAGCAACAAGGTTGCATTCCCAGAACCTTCAATTATGTCCGATGGCCCTGAAATTGTGTTTACAGGGCTCTTATACGGAGTAATGCTATGAAAATAGCATTTGTGCTGAAGGATCGTATGTGTCGACGCGCTGTCTACTAAGCAGTCATGAGAGCATCCCATCTAAAAAGATGAGTAAACATTTGCATTTCAGAAAGACTAAATTTTATTCAACAGAATTCAGATTTCATAAAAGCTCTCATAAAATAGATTGTTCATACAATAAAATGCTTAAGATAAATGAAAACAGGCTAATCAAGTATATCATCTGACTCGAAGTCTTTGGTTGTGAACTTGACTGCATTATTCGCAGCCACCAGGTTTGATTCAGCATTCTTTTTCTTGCTTTGTTTATAAAGCTCCTGGAGATGCACTGGGGTCCTGCACACTCTGGACCAGTGGCCTGTCATGCCACAGCTGTGGCACTAGTCTTCCCAGTCCCTCTTGGGTGGGGGTGCATTATTTTTCTTGTTATCATTCCTGCGCCAGGTGAACTTGCGCTTCCCTTCATTCTTGTGCTGCTGTGGTGGGCCCTTGGCTCTTTCTGTTGTCCCCTTTGCTGTGGTCTTTCTTTCCTTTTATTATCCCTCTTCTTTTTGAAGGAAGAGGTATGGTGAGCTTCTGGTAGGGGGCAGTGACGGGAGGGCGCATATTATGAGTGGCGAGAAGAAGCTCTCCGTTTTGCTCGGCCATGAGAAGACATGACAGCAGCTCTGAATACTTGGTGAACTTACGTTCACTGTATTGCTGCATGAGTATCGCATCCTTTTCATGGAAAGACGTATACGTCTTTTCCAGCATGCGATCTTCTGAGACTTTTTCACCACACAACTTCAGGCGTGAGGTGATGCTAAAAAGTACTGAGTTGTACTCAGCAATGGACTTAAAGTCCTGCAGTCTCAGGTTCTCCCACTCATATCTCGCCCTTGGGAGTATAACATCTCTCTGATGTTTATATCTGTCCTCAAGGGCGGTCCATAGCTCAAGTGGATCTTCGACCGTAAGGTACTCACCCTTTAAGGTCTTGTCCACATGGCGGCAAATATAGATGATGGCTTGCGCCTTCTCTATATCGCTAACATTTTCTTTTTCAGTCATAGCAGTGATGAGGGACTTGGCCCGCAGGTGAAACTTAACATCTAGCTGCCAGCTTAGATAGTTTCTACCTGATGCATCCAGCACTTCAAAGTCAACGCTTGCAATTTTTGCCATTTATCTAGCAGAGCACAAACATGCATGAATTAATAATCAATCAAAAAAAACATTTTCATGCTGAGGCAATATTTAATGAAAAACTAAACTTGTGGATCGGCCAGTCCCACAAGAAAGAGTCCAAAAGTCCACAGTCCAAATTATACAAATTTGCAGCTTGAATAAAATGAAAATACAACTTTGGAAACCCCGTGGGTCCCATATAATATCTCCGTCTTCAAGCGTGGCCTCTGTCTCCATGGAAGTTGGTCTTCTTTCTTTGGCATTTACATAAATTCCTCACTACAATTTCTCTCAAAATAAAAGAAAAGTGCGGGAAATAAACTGTGGGACTAAACGGCCGATCCAAAAACCACATTTAGCAATTCATACAGAAATATTGTGCTCATCAACATTTTCATTCACAGACATCACAGGCAGTTTATTCACATGAGGATAAAACAATATTTAAACACTTAATAATTATTGGACCACTGGTCAACGTCATACACCGTTAGGTTAGGTAACTAACGGCAGAGCGGTCGCAGGATCTTCCTAATTATTAAGTTTTAAATAAAATGCATAACCACGCATATAATATCCACATAATTTTGCCAGAGATGAAAAGCATTTAAAAGTAATTACGATGCATGGGTTGTAAAGTAAGTGGGTTTAATCAATTAAATTGATTAAGTGCCCAAAATAAACATTTTCTTTGTCTGAGGAAAAGAGGTTCCCTCATCATCCCAAAAGCCCCCCAAAAATCCCCAAAAAGTCCTCGCCTGCCCGATATTTGTATCGTAATTTACTGTGATTTTTCACAAATATTTTGCCCTTAAATCCCCTTTTTAAATTAATTTTTAGGCTAGCAAGCTGCCTTTTGAGGCTTGTTAATAGCCTTTGCATCCCCCATTTTTTTCAGATAAAACAGCCTGCGGGCCTGAAGCCCACAGTCGGCCTATGGGCTTCAGGCCCATAGACTTTTTTTTAAAGAAATCTGACTGTGGGCCTGAAGCCCGCAGCAGGTCTGTGGGCTTCAGGCCCACAGACTTTTCTGTTTTTTTTTTTGGAATTACGGCCACCGCCCCCTGCAGGGGGTGCGGCGGGGGCCGCCCCCCTGCAGGGGGGAGCGGCCGCGGGGCCACCCCCCTGTCGGGGGGCACGGCCTCGGGGGGCCGCCCCCACTGCATAGGGGAGCGGCATCGGGGGCCGCCCCCACTGCAGGGGGGCGCGGCCTCGGGGGCCGCCGCCCCCTGCAGGGGGAGCGGCCGAGGGGGGTTTTCGGCGAGGTTAGGGGGGTTTTCCGGCGACAGCTAGCCGCCGGAGGGTTCAAAATTAGGGTTTTGACCCTAAAAATTTGAGTTTTGGGATGAACGGTCCGTCGTTTTCAAGGCGACAAATAATCCCCATATCGATCTTGCGAGATCTAGGGGAGGGGTAATCATACGTATGATTTAAAAAAGACATCGTTTTTAGTGTTTTTACCTCTATATCCGTCCTCCGGATATAGCGACGGTTGCTCGAAGCCCTACACGGATGACGACGCTCGATGGAGAAAGCCTTGTACCGCGCTCGTGGATCTCCTGTCTAGCCTTCAACTTCGCCTTCGCCTTCGCAACGATCGGAAAAAAAATTTGTGAAAAGGAAAAATTTAGAGGCTCGTGCTGATAACGTGTTATGAATTAACTACTGAGGGAGGAGCCCTCAGGTCTTTATTTATAGGCAAAGGGGAGAATACAAGGTGGGCTTACACAGATATGGGCCCAATACTAAGATGGCCCAATAACTCAACCAACTCAGTAAATAACCGTTCACAACAATTTATTTATATTAACATCCCCCTCCCATTTATCTTTTTCTCCTTTTTCCTCCTTTTTCCAGTTACTTGCAGCCTGCGAGAGCCCGCAGTGTGGCTACGGGTTTCAGGCCAGCAACAACAATAATAATTTGTTTAATGCTTGTGGGCCGAAGCTTGCTGTGGTCTACGGCCCTACGGTAAGGAAAAAGGAGGTTTTTTTTGCGTTTATTTCAGTTGGGCCTATAGGCCCAACTTTCGGGATGAGGGGGCGGCGGCAAGGTTTACCGCCGCCGCCCCTATTTGGTTGCGCAATGGGAAAGGGGAAGGGGGCGCCGCCTAGTGGCGGCGATGGGGGGATAGCCGCCGTGAGTCGGGCTGGGTCGGGATTTCGGCCGTCTTCAGGGCGTATGCGGGGTTACGGTGCCGCCTTTTAGGCGGCTGGTGGGGATAAAAAGGACGCCTTCGGGGCGGTATTAGGTGGCGGCGCCATTGCACAGGCGGATAGGCACGGCGAGGATGCCTCGAGGGAGGGGGACCGCCAAATATTCATGTTTATCGAAGCTATTTTTGAAAATATAAATCCTAAAAATAGGGTTTTTAATGATACAAAAAACATGAAATAATTAAACCCTATATCCATATTTGAAATAATTAAAAATCGGGTTTTCAGCACTCTCATCTAATAATAATATATGTGTATACAAAACCATATCTCATTACAATTCTTATTTCGTAGTCAACTCAACAAAATACAATCCCAATAAGATTTCTAACCCGATCATGATTCCTCTTCAAACTCCAAAGCTCGAAACACAAATTGAATCATGATCCGAATCCAATTTTTCATTTGTATCGCAATTCTCAATCAGATTATAAGCAGGGCAAAACTGACAGTCCTACATGAACCCAACGATTACTTCCAAGCCATGTGAAAAAGAAAGATGCGGTACAGTGATAAAAGAAGAGGACGAACCATCTGTCCGCAGTAAACTGAAGGTAAGTAATAAAACTTTCCTACAACCTAAAACAACTTCCTACCGATCGCATCAGTTGATCATATCAACCAACTCTCTACACATCAAACATAGATCGCATATCGCATGCCATCGCGCACCATGAGATGGTCCATGTCGGCCGCCCTCGGCCGCTCCCCTGATGCCCACAGTGCCTCTTCCATGCCATTGGGAGCAAAGCATGATGCAACCACCATCGGAGCCCTCACAATCGCCAGGAGGACGGACAGGCCACTGCCCCTCCCACCATGGCCTTGGTCGATCGCCGATGGCCCCAGGGAGCCCTCGTCGGCCACACGGGAGCTCTTCTTGCGTCGACCGATGCCAAGGCCGCGCTTCACGGCCGCCAGTAGCCGCCACATGGCCACCGACACAAGCTGAAGGGAGGAGGAGTATGTGTTGTATTGCTGCTCTCCCTTTCGTTCCTTCTCTTTCTGGGCTTGGTTGGAGAGAATGGAATGGTGGAAGAGCTAGTGTGGTGGGGGGACTGATTTATAGGCAAATGGCTTTGATTTTGACACTGCGTTCCTCCCTCCTAATCTTTTTTATACCCGTGGGGTCTTCGGTGCTTAAAAGCTATTCCTTCCTACAATAGGGTTAGCATTATCTCCTACTTTAAGAAACATTAATTAAGTTTAGGTTTAGGTTTTTCCTTAAAGTACAAGTTATTTTTGTGAACTATGTCCAAGTTGACGTTGGTTTTGGCTCATCTCAGTTAGAGAGAAGCGGCTCGATGCTTGGATCCGGTGATTGGTCTCGTACACCACACAACTTCAGTAATGAATTGGTAATCAAAACGTACCCTTATGTATTGAAGCGCAAAGAGAAGGCGTGAGAGAGGTTGTGTGAGTACATAATTTAAAAAAAATTGTGTGAGATTGCATAAAATAAGAAGGGAGAAATAAACGTGAGGAGTTGATGATTATTGGGTCTGTTTCGGGATGTTTTCTCACCACTGATTTGTTGACTGGAGGACTGGAGGTCAACGCGCTCGTGGGGATCACGTGCGGCCTCCAGGAGCGGGATTCGGCTCGTTCGGCTTCGACGAAGAGCGTTCGGATCCGTGCGTCGGCGTGCCGAATGGAATCCTCGGCAAGGCGACGGCCTCCGTAGGGGAGTAGACGAACGGACTCGGAAGCGAGCGCGTTCGGCTGCGGGCTAGCTGGGCGCCGAAGGGTAGGCTCGGCTCGGCTGGATCTGCTTGACCTGAATAAACGAGAAAGCTCGTCAGAGGGGTCGGACCTTGGTTCCGACCAAGTCCTCTTCGATGCCTAAATCAGAACGGATCTATCGGTGGGATCGGTATGGCTCACGGGGAGACCGATACGCGAGTCCTCGGGCCACGCTGTGGAGGAGAAATATAAGGTGGAAGACAAGGTCATGTAAGAGGAATACATCAGTGTTTTGGGTATCCAGGAAGTGTTCTTTGCACGTCGCTCTTCGAGTCGCTTTATAGGAGTCTTTCACAGCCACGTCTCCTCAACGTCCCCCCATCTCGTCCCAATCATCCGCCACTTTAATGACGCCTTCATGGGTCATGAAGGTAGACGTAATGGGGCCCCTTAATGGTGATTAAGGGGGTGCACTTTAGGGTGATCGGTTAACTCCTGCTGGTGTGGGTCAGCGGTTGTGCCCATTTTGGTCCGAGGCATGCCCGACTCTGATTCTTCGTGGGGGCCTCCTTCTCCCTGGGCCCGTGGACTTGTGCCACGGGCTCAGGCCGTTCGGTTATTTGGTCTTGGCCCATTCTGAGGGGGGTCGTATCAATTGCCCCCATCGCTCGGGCCGTGCAGATTCTGACGGTTCAGTCCGAGGGATGTGATCTGTGTGGAGTTGACAGGTGCGGCAGTCGAGGCAATGGCATCAAATGAAGATCATCATAGCGCTACCAGATTGAAACTCTCCTGCCCATGGGAGCGAAATTCGAAGCGTCACCGATTGCTGGATGCCGCCACGCGTCCTCCTTCGAATGGCCTGGATTCTGAGAATGTCTCTTGTATAAAATCACCACCCTTTCGGATTTTTGTTCGCGCTTTCTAATCTGCTCTTGTCCTTCCGAGTGCTAACGAATTCCCCTTCGTCTTTTCTCTTCCGATCTTTTTCAAGTTAATCTCCTTCTTCCTCTTCTGATTTATTCGATTTGTTCCATGGCTGCATTGAGGATAGGAAGTTCCGCTTCTGGGTCTAGTGATCCTTTGACTTCTGGGTTTGGTAATCCCCCTGCTCCTCGATCTGCCCTTGACAAATGGAAGGGTCTGCTGTTTGAGGATCCGACCCATCGAGATGACGCCCACACGGTGGAGGAGTTCGATGTTCCTCCGGTGATTCTCGTGTCATCGTCCACCGTCCCCAATTCCATGGCTGAGGAAATCAGGACGAATTTCCTTTGCCACCCGTATGACATTCGGATTTCCTTCACCGACGAAAGGATTTGCTTCCCAGTGAGCCGCGAGGTCGGGGTTTATGTTGAGATGTTCCGTATGGGGCTCCGTTTCCCCCTCCACTCTTTCGTCATCCAAGTCTTGGATTTTTTGGTGGTGGCCCTGTGTCAGCTGATCGCGGCATTTGTTGGATTCATCATGATCTGTCATGCACATGGATTGGAGCCGACCATTCCCCTCTTCTTCTACTATTTTCGGGTTCAGACAGTTGGCCAGGGGTCATGGTAGCAAATATGTACCCGGGTGGGGAGCGAGTGTCTGCTGGGTCTACCCCCTTGGGTTGGCGACTGGAGTAGAGATTATGTCTTTGTCACCTTTTCTAAAAGACTCCGTGATTATGACCGGTTAGGGGAGCCTGTGTCAATATGACTTGACATTGTCCCTTTCTGAGGCCGATCAGGCCGCTGTCAGGCTTTTGTCGTCGTTGTCGTTGGTGGAGAGGTCGGTCTGGCTTTTGCTGGACGACCTCCTCCTCAAGATCGTCATGCGGTCCCCTGGTAGGTGTTTTCTTCTTTCTGCCCTCCCCTTTTACTTACCCTGATTTTCTTTTCTTCTGTAAAGATGGCAGGCCAGGAGTTCAGCCATGACGTCCGCGAGCTCATTCGACGGGGGCCAATAGCATGTGCGGAAACCCTTCTGGCCGCACATCTCGGTGCACGATGGAGGAAGAGATCCGTACGGCCGACGTCGCAGTGGGGACTGTGGAATCGATGGTCATCTCCATGCCACCACCCCAAGTCGTCATTGATTCCCTTGCGGTGGGGAACTTAGCCGACGATAACCCCGATCATGCACGTGCTAAGGGGGTCACCGGGGTCACCGGTCAGGACTCCAGAACACCGGCTAGAACCCGTGGGGGAGAACAAAAGTGCCCCCTTCAGAGTCTAGAGGGCCCGAAGAGAAGAAGAAGAAGAAGAAGGCGGGGGAAGGCGGGCCCTCGGCGGTGCCTGACCCGCCGATAATCTCGGGGGCGACCCTCCTGCTGGTGGAGGTGGCCGCCTCTGCCAGCCAGTGGTGTGGGGGCACCATGTCCATGTTTGAGGCTGGCCCGAAGGTCCCGCCTAGTGGGTCAGTCTTCATCAATCAAGAAGTGGTGATCCAGCTGGCGCAGGGTTTCGTCCTCCCGAGGGATCGCTCCTTTTTGGAGAGGGTCCGCTCTGATCGCTTAGCAAACTCCCTGGCCTAGCAACTTCAGCAAGTTGGTCTTTCTCTTATTTCCAACTCCTTTTTTGCGGCGGTCTTTGCTTACCCCTTTTGTCCTGCAGGCTTCCACGATTGCCGTAGAGACACAGCGCCACGCAGAGCTGGTGGACGGTCTCGAGGCTGCCTTGGCACAGGAGCGCCTGAGGGCTGAGGCGACCTAGAAGGTAGCTGAAGAGTCCGGAGGCTCGTCGTTCGTAGCATCGGGTCGACGAGCTTACCTCCGACGTGACGAACTTGAGGGAGGCCCTGGCAGCCGTCGAGAGATCCGCTCAAGAGGCGGAGGAGACGTTCCACCGGCAATGGAACAAGCTCTGGGCCGAGCTGGGGGTCCTGCGGCAAGCATACCCCACCTGACTTGTCGAGGAGGTGGAGATGGGTTACGAGGAGGTCCTGGCGCCGAGGATCACAGAATCCCTCCGGGGGCGTTCCAGGCCTATGAAGACATCATGGCACCGAGAATTGTGGGGGCCTTTCGGGACGGGTTTCAGAGGTTCGAGGAGCGGGTCCGATAGATGCTTCCTCGTCATCTAGCTGGCCCTGAGGAGCCCGTTTGATCTGGGTAGGGTGAGGTCCCCGGGGTGCTTCTTCTCGGGCCCAAGCGTCGTAGGCGATGTACCCCCGTTTTTGTCCCCTCCCTTGTAAAGAACAATTTTCAATTCGAAAGATAACTCCTTTTCTTAGAAATTTTTACCTTTTTGTGTGTTGTCGTACTTTTGTCTACTTTTGTCAACTGTTTTCTGGATTGTGCTTCTGACTCTTTGTTGCCCCCTCCTGCTGTTCATGCCGAGTCGGCCAACTGGTTTGAGTTGCGGGAGGCTTTCTTCTTGCAGGCTGAGTCATTGCCTTATCGAGGTGATTAGCCTGCTGGGGCAGTGGCCCCCAGCCTTGTGGACGATCATAATGATCGGCCTACTGTAGGGTTACCCCACAGCCTTTAAGGGAGATCAGAGCGATCTGCCTGCTGGGAGAGTAGCCCCCAGTTATGTGGTCAATCGGAGCCATCGGCCTGCTGAGGGAGTTGCCCACAGCCTTACGGTCGATCGTTGTGATCGGCCTACTGGGAGAGTTGCCCCCAGCCTTACGGTTGATCGTCGTGATCAGCCTGCTGGGGGAGTTGGCCCCAGCCTTTTGGTCGATCGTTGCGATCGGCCTGCTGGGGGAGTTGGCCCCTGCCTTTTGGTCGATCGTTGCGATCGGCCTACCGTGGGAGTTGCCCTCAGCCTTTCGGTCGGTCGTTGCGATCGGCCTGCCGGGGGAGTTGTCCCAGCCTGGCGAGTGATCAGAGGGATCAGCTTGCTGGGGGAGTTTCCTCTGGCTTTATGGGTAATCGTTGTGATCGGCTTGCTGGGGGAGATCGACATTTTCCAGATTGTAGTTCTCCAGTCCTCCTACGGTGTTTTCTAGCAAACAACTCGTCCTCCGCTGGGTTGAGCAGTCGGGCGTGGGAGAATCACGTCAACTCGCTTGATAGTCGGTCTACCATGCCAGTGCCAAGGAAATGTCCCCTGGTTTTCAGTTGAATGGATGTTCGGCCTGTCGAGGGGTTACCCTCAGTATTAAGGTCGAATGGGTGATCGTCCTGCTGGGGGACTTGCCTCCAGCCTTACGGTCGATAGGGTGGTCGGCCAGCTGGGAGAGTTGCCCCCAGCATTATGGTCCATTGGGTCGGTCGGCCAGCTGGGAGGCTACCCCCAGGCTTACGATCGATCGATGGACCGGCTAGCTGGGGGAGTTGCCCTAAGCCTTACGGTCGGTCGGGTCGGTCAGCCAGCTGGGGAGCTACCCCCAAGCTTACGATAGATCAATGGACCGGACTGCTGGGTGAGTTGCCCCAGCCTTACGGTCGATCGGTGTGATCGGCCCGCTAGGGTAGTTGCCCCCAGCCTTACGGTCAATCGTTGTGATCGGCCTGCTAGGAGAGTTGCCCCCATCCTTGTGGGCGACCGTTGTGATTGGCATGCTGGGGGAGTTGCCCCAGCCTTATGGTCAATCGTTGTGATTGGCCAGCTGGAGGAGTTACCCCAGACTTATGATTGATCGTTGTGATCGGCCTGCTGGGGGAGTTGTCCCCAGCCTTACGGTCGATCGGAGCGATCGGGCTGCTGGGGGAGTTGCCCCCAGCCTTACGAGCGATCGTTGTGATCGGGCAGCTGTGGAAGTTGCCCCAGCCTTACGGTCGATCAGAGCGATCAGCCTGCTGGGGGAGTTGCCCTAGCCTTACGATCGATTGGAGCGATCGGCCTGCTGGGAGAGTTGCCCCAGCCTTACGGACGATCGTTGTGATTGGCCTGCTGAGGGAGTTGCCCCCAGCCTTATGGTCGACCGTGAGGTCCGGTGTGGCGAGGCAGGAAGAAACATGATTGCTTCAGTGCGAACTTGCATTTCATTCTCTGAACCAGGAATAAATTTGAAAGGAAAAAAGCAGGGAAGATATTGGCGAGCTAGTCTCGTCCGGGGGGAGGAACTGCAGCTGATTGTCCTGCCTTCTCACTCGATAATGCGCAGAGCAGTCTGGACGACGTTCACCTTTTTCCATTTGTCCATCTGTTTGGACGTCCCCTCTCTGGGGGTTGTCTTTGGGTCGTCGACAAAGTTCTTCTAGTGCCCGCGACTGATCAGCTTGTTTATGTCTTTTTTCAGATGCCGGCATTCGTCGGTGTCATGGCCGTTGTCTTTGTGTTACCTGCGGTATTTCTCCTCGTCCATCCTACCACCATTCATCTTCGGGGGCGGCTTGACGATGTGGTCCTCTTTCTGAGCCTGCGTTAGGACAGCGTCTTGAATAGCATTCAGCCTGGGGGGTCACGCTTCATCCTTGCACTGCTTTCCCCTTACCTTCTTCTCCTTCTTATGGTCTTTCGGCTCGCGGTGCTCGCTTTTGTCCTGTTTGGAGCCCCGCTTGGCTCATGTGGGGAGAACTCCTTCCTCTGCTGCCAACGCCTCTTCTGTCAGTATGTAACGCTCTGCTCGGGCTATTACATCAGTGAGGTCCCTCGTGGGTTCGTTGTGCATCGACTTCTTTAGGCCCCTGTGTCAGAGCCCTTTCTTCAAGGTCGTTTTTACGATCATCTCGGGGCAGCTCTCCACATTCAGCCTCTTGGCGTTGAAGCGTCGCATGTAGCTCCTTAGGGATTCGCTGGCCTCTGTATCACATTGAACAGAAGCTCCGAGTCTGGCTTTATTTGTCGGCGGGCCATAAATTGCTTGCAGAATTTCTGGGAGAGGTCATAAAAGTTGCTAATGGAGCGGTTGGGGAGGCTATGGTACCAACTCCTGGCGGACTTCCGGAGGGTAGAGTAGAAGCCACGACAGAGCAAGGCGTCGTTGGCCCCCTGGTACACCATGGCTCCCTCGTAGTCCATCGCGTGGTCCTCCCGGTCCCCCGTGCCGTCGTATTTCTCCAAGACCGGCACCTTGAACCTAGACGGTACCTGTGCATCGGTAATGCTCCATGATAACTGGTAGCGGTCACCCCTGGGGCCTCCCAGGTCTCTGTGGCCTGCCAGGGCTTCAACACGAGGGCCGTGTTGCCCTGGCAGGCTGGCGGGGGTTTGGGGAGAATCCACTCGACGTCTATCTCGGATGGGCATCGGCGTTGGTCGCCGAGCGCTTCTCCTCTTGTGGCGATGTTCCCGATCTCTATGCCTCCTCTGACAGGGGCTCTCGCTTCGATCCCGCCGATCCAGGGCGGCTCAATGGTTGCGAGACCATCGACGCGCTGAGCATGGTCACCGGGACGAGGCCGTGGTTGACTTGCCTCTGGTCCACTCGGGACCCCCATCGGCCTCATCCTGGAGTGAGGTGGGGGTGAGGGCTCGCAATGGGACAAAGTTCGGCTTGGTGAACCATCGCTCCGGGTTGGTGCCCTCGCTGCCGTGATCGGCGACCACGTCCGAGTGCAGCGGGTGGCGGAGCTCCTGTCGGTCGGCGATGGCCACTGAGGCCCCCTCCGGGAGGTATGGATTGCTCATGAGGTGTTGGATGGCTGCAGCCAGCGTCCAGAAGTGGGCGTTCGTCTCTTGAGTGAAGAGGCAGAGTTGTTCCTGGGTCACCGAGCGTGAGTCGCTGGTGCCCTCGGTGGTGTGGCTGTGCCCGTTTTCGGGCGGGACGTAGTCACCCTCCTCATGGATGGGGGCATGCGTCCTGTTCCATTGTAAGCTGGTTCCATTGTGGTTGTTTGACGTGGGTGTTTGTTCCTTCCCACAGATGGCGCCAGATGTTTCGGGTTATTTTCTCACCACTGATTTGTTGACTGGAGGGCTGGAGGTCAACGTGCTCGTGGGGATCACGTGCGGCCTCCAGGAGCGGGCTTCGGCTCGTTTGGCTTCGGCTAAGAGCGTACAGGTCCGTGTGTCGGTGTGCCGAAGGAAATCCTCGGCAAGGCAACAGCCTCCATATGGGAGTAGACGAACGGACTCGGAAGCGAGCGCATTCGGCTGCGGGCTAGCTAGGCTCGAAGGGTAGCCTCGGTGCGGCTGGATCTGCTTGACCTGAATAAACGAGAAAGCTCGTCGGGGGGTGTCGGACCTTGGTTCCGACCAAGTCCCCTCCGATGCCTAAGTCAAAACAGATCTGAAGGATGCTCGGTGGGATCGGTATGGCTCACGGGGAGACCGATACGCGAGTCCTCAGGTCAAGCTGTGGAGGAGAAATATAAGGTGGAAGAGAAGGTCGTGTAAGAGGAATACCTCAGTGTTTTGGGTATCCAGGAAGTGTTCTTTGCACGTCGCTCTTCGAGTCGCTTTATAGGAGTCTTCCCCAGCCACGTCTCCTCAACGTCCCCCTATCTCGCCCCGATCATCTGCCACTTTGATGGCACCTTCATGGGTCATGGAGGTGGACGTAATGGGGCCCTTAATGGTGATTAAGAGGACGCGCTTTAGAGGGAGCGGTTAACTCCAGCCGATATAAGTCAGCGGTTGTGCCTGCTTCGGTCCGAGGCAGGCCCGACTCTGATTCTTCGTGGAGGCCTCGTTCTCCCCGGGCCCGTGGGCTTGTGCCACGGGCTCGGACCGTTCGGTTGTTTGGTCTTGGCCCATCCTAGGGGGGTCGTATCAGGGTCGATATGCCTGACCCTAATAAAATCCGCGTCTGTTACGAATTTGGTATCCCAACATGAATCGATTGGATGCAACCCCCAACAAGAGGGAGGGCGGGATTGGAGGGTGAGGGCAGAGTCGGCTATGTTGAGGGCGACAAATGGTGGTGATGATGACAATGAACTAGATGATGACTTGTGGACATTGACAACTGGGCAACATTAGCAAGAGATGGAGGGATGTGCAGGTTGCTAGGGTTGGGGATGGCGAAAGGACGTTTTACGAGGGGGCGACAAGAGGGGGGTGGGGGTTGTTGAAGGTCGACGGTGCTGGGGAGGCAACGAGGGGCGGTGGTAACTACAATGACAAGGGGGTGGCATTGAGGGGCAAAGACGGGTCGTGAGTGGAAAATCAATTGAAATTCAAGTCGGATTCAGATGATCCAGATAAAATCTGATAAGGCACGGGATTTTGCTTGCCGACCCCAATTAAAGGTCAAACACGACCCGAACCATACCTGACCCGGCCCATTTGCCACCCTTAAACGTAATGCTTTCGTGAAACAAGCTGGAAAGGATTATATTTTCCCCACGTGATGGCTTCAGTTCTGGTTCATGGCCTTGTGCCATAATGAAGATGCAATATGTCTATGCGAATCTACGAAAATTGTCCTTGTGAGAAACATGATGATGATG
>JAULAV010005821.1:0-20536 GCA_030789695.1 Scilla litardierei
CTTCCCTCGTCACGCTTTCGACCTCGACCTCCCTCTATTGCTTAGGCTTTAGTGCTCGTCAATGTCTGTGTCAACTCTAAGTTGTTAGTAGACCCTTGGACCTCGTGAGGTAGTCGTAGTGCACGTACCCAAGTTGTGTACGTGGGCTTGAATGAGTTTGCCCCCATAGTATATTGATGCTTGCCTATTGTGTGATATATATATATATATATACTCGGAGTTATTCGTGATATTATGAAGTTGGTTGTGTGTTAGTATTCATAGATTTGTGTGTGGTTAGCTATACCATACTAGGGATGCCTGTGTATATAAGAGTTAGCGATGGAGTGTATGTAGCTAGAGATACTTGTGATGGTTGAAATAAATGATTGGTGAAGCTATGTGTATGTTAGGTGTGATAATAATAAGCGTATGTATGGTTAAGGGAGTAGGCCTATTATATGACCTATATACTAGTACGTGTGAGTATGTGCTCGTACGTGGATATGAAATGTGCTTATATGTAAGTAGTCAGGTTTCGTTGTATGAGTAGATAGGTGATATACATATGGTAGTAGGATTATAATTTTGATTGGTATTGCTTGCTTTTACGGGATGTTACATGCGTGCGTACCGTGAGGTATACACGACTATTGCACATCTTAATTATGTATGTGTGGATGTGTTAGTATACTAATTATAGGTAGTAGGCTATGGTGTGAATATATATACATTACTTATGTGTGACTATACGGTGAATGTTTGTACTAGGGAGGGTATTATAAATATGTGGGTGCTAATGTCTGTAATGTTATTATTATGGTATATAAATTGATTTAACTATGTGGGTGTTACCTGACTAAATATTAAGTGTGATTGACTTATGGTATGTATATGGTTGTATTGGTAGACCTATATATATTGGAAGTGGTATTGGTATAGGTATGAATGCTGTGTTACGTATATAGAATATTCTGATATGTGTACTGAGTCTCACTCAAGCTTGAGTGGGTATACTCTAAGTATATTGAATGTATGTTTGTAGTTTGAATATAGCAATGTTTGATGTATGTATAGTGATAGAAGTGTTTGTGCCTGGTTGTGTTACACACATGATTGTGGGTCGCTACACCAGTATATGGTTATATGTGTTGGTCTTGTGGTATAGTTAATTACTAAGGACTTGCTCGTGTGAACGTATGTGTACTAGCTAAAACTAGGTGTGTAGGTGTGCTAGTTATATAATGATATGATTGGTATACGTGAATGAAAAGTTAGCGTGTATGGGTGTGCACCATGCACGGGTAAGTATGTGCTTAGTTATAGGTATTGATGACTATGGTATATGTGGCGTGTCGTAAATAAAGTTATAGGACCGTATGTGATGTGAATACGTGGTGAACTATTTGCATGTATTTGAATGACTATACATTGTGAGAATATGGTAGTAGTAAATATATATTAGATATAGTGAAACTGGATTTAATTATGGTATGGTGTGACTACCTATGTTGATGTGTTTAGTATTGGATGTATACTAGGAAATATTAGGGAGTCGTATATCCATGTTGTTTGTGCACAGGTAGCTATCTATACGTAGAGCAATGATTGTATTTGCTAGTGTGAGACCATATGTAACGACTGCTTTTCATGTATTTGGATTTAATATAATATAATATATGTTTTGGTGGATTTTCTCCTCTGTGTGGTTTTCGTCTCCGTAGATTTCATTTTCGATCGATTCGTCGTATTTTCTCGCTTCTTCCTTAGGATCGTCGATTTCGAAGTTTGTCACTCGTGACGGACTTCATAACGGTCATATCTAACTATTAGATCAAGCCTAGGAGTCTTAGGAATCGATCCCGGGGCCCCGCGCTCCGTATCGGAACTTTTCTGTGCTCATTAGCCGGTATAAGAAGGGGCACCGACCGACTAGATGACGATCCAGTCGGTCGGCAATCCATCTTGGACCGACTAGTTAGCTTTCTAAATTTCTCAGGAGTTACTGTTTATCGTTAGTCGGTCTAAGAACGTTGGTTGACCGACTAGGTTGCAAACTAGTCGGTCAGCAATGCTTCTTTAACCGACTAACACATCATCTAAATTTTAGTATCAGTTACTGTTTATTCTTAGTCGGTCTAAGTTCATATTTCGACCGACTAGTTGTTAAACTAGTCGGTTAAGTTTTGTACTCAGACCGACTAATTCTTGGTTCTACTGTACAGTCTAGTTACTGTTTGCTCTTAGTCGGTCTAAGAACGCTCATCGACCGACTAGATGCTAAACTAGTCGGTCAGTATTTGTTCATGGACCGACTAACTCTAAATCCTATTTTTCGTTCAGGAGTTACTGTTTACACTTAGTCGGTCTGCGTTGGTCGACCGACCGACTAGTTGCCAAACTAGTCGGTCAGTGGTTGTTCTTTGACCGACTAGTCTGTGTTAAAACCCTAATTTCTGGGCAGCCGCCAGCCTAGCCTATAAATACCCAACCCAAACGTTTTCTTCTCCCTCAACACGATCCAAAACCCTAAAATCTTCCCCTCCAAGCCCCCATCTTCCTCCAAGCTTCAATCCTTCATTCCAAGCCCTAAATCCATCATCCAATCCATCCATTCACTCATTCCACCTCTCATCTTCCCCAAATCTCCATCGAAATCCATCAAAACCCCCAAATCACCCAAAACCCTAGTTTCTCCAACTTCCCCCAATCTTTTCCAGATCTGATCCTAGGGTTCCCCGGAGTGTTTCTTCCGCCTTCTCTCGGTAAGAAATCGATCTACCGTTGTTTTTATAACCTATTTATATTTTTATGAAACCCTAATAAATTTCATGTTGTTTGTTGATTGTCCCCCAAAACAGCGATTTCCCCGTAGATTAGCATCCGTGTGACGAAGTGGTCGTCATCCCCGGTGCTAGGCAAGTGAAACTTGCCACCTAGGGTTTAGGCCATGTTTTAGGCCACTTGCTTAATGTAGGCGTAAAAGAGGCTAGGCGACGAAATGATACTCGCCTAGGCGCAAATTGGGGAACTAGCTTGACAACGAAGCTAGTTCCGACATATATCATGTTGCACAATTACCATGTCATATTTACTTTCCATTAACGGTACGCGAATATGTTCATGTCATTGCATCTTGCCTGTCACGTTTAAATTCAATTAACGGTACGCAATTATCTGTTCCTAGCATTGCATTTTGATTGTCGTCGTGATTGTGTAGCACACGCTACAATGCTATTATTTTCCTGGCTCGTGTTCCAGAAGCGAGCCCTGTAGTTGGAAACCCCAACGCTCGACACATATGGGTGGGGTAAGAGATAAGCGGACTGAGCCGAGTGGCCTGATCCGCCACTCCGGCCAGCAGGTGAAATCTCTAGTGTTCAAGTGATTAATAGTGATAGAGATAAGCGGACTGAGCCACGAGCTGGCCAGCAGGTGGACTCTCTATGCACTAAGTGATAAACAGTGATAAATGAATAACAGTGATAGAGATAAGCGGACTGAGCCACGAGCTGGCCAGCAGGTGGACTCTCTATGCACTAAGTGATAAGTGATAAGTGATAAGTGATAAGTGTTACGTGATAAGTGTTAAATGATAAGTGATTAGTGATTTGGTAGCTTTTGCTACATTGTGCATGCTTGCCTCTCTTTTAAACTGTTGCATCATACTTAACTGCCATGTCATGCATACTAAACTGCTAGGTTGCTAGTTGCCTACTTTCAGTTTCCTTGCCCAAGTCTTTTAGACTTGCTGACATGTGCCCCTTTACTCTTTTGGGTGACACATGTTAGATCCTGAGCCCGAGTACCTTGTTGAGGACGAGGTGTTTGCTGACGCCGAGCCCGAGCCTGAGTTTGACGGGGTGTACGTGGACACTGGGGACCAGTCCTAGTGTCTTCGTTGTGTTTCACTTTTGTTAGACAGTTGTTTTGTTATCGGTGCGTAGCACCTATACTTTGTTATGTCGTCGTTTTGTTGGCCTTGTTCTGGGCCTTTAGACTCTTTTCTTTTAGCCTGGTGGCTTTTCTGGATGTTGAACTTATTTGTGATGTTGGACAATATTTGTGAGATGTGGAATTTTTATTTCAGTCTCTCCTTGTGTTATTATTGCTATTCTGTTGTGGTTACAGGGACCTGTTTATGTATTGTGGACGCTTATCGGGTTTGGGGCTTCACAGCTCCACTCTCGTGCGGACCTTTTCACGTACTCGCCTCCATTTAGGGAAGCGGGTCGTGACAGGTTTTATTGGTGGCCCATGCAGGTCCTCTGTAACTGCGATTTTTGGAATAGCGATAACAATATTAGAATGTCCAATAAATTAAGTTCGACGTCCGAGTCATAAGCTATGAGTCTAATCTGATTCGTTTTCTGTGTCATTAGATGGCAGGAAGGCGTTTCACCCGTGGTGGTGGTAGTGGTGCGGTCCCTCATGATGAGGAGCCTGAGCGGGAACCCACCAGCGGTGAGATGATGCGGATGATGCTCCAGATGATGCAAGTGCAGCAGGGCGTGCTTTTGCAAGTCCAGAATGCTCCACTTGCTCGAGCTGCCCGGGCTCTTCCGGATGTCCCTCGCTCTGAGCCAGGAGCGAAGCAATTTCGGGAGCTGGGTCCCGCATATTTTGATGGTTCTGAGGGTCCTCTGGCTGCCGATGAGTGGATTCGGAACGTCGAGGACAATCTGAAGATGGCCAAGATCACCCCGGCTGGATGGGTTGATTTGGCGAAGAGGCAACTCAAGGATAATGCTCGGAATTGGTGGGATGCGGAAGAGAAGTTGTTGGTGGAGCCGATAGCTTGGGCTACCTTCAAGGCTAGGTTTGAGGGTGAGTTCTTCCCGAAGGCTGCCAAGGAGGAGATGCTGCAGCGTTTTATCGATTTGAAGCAGGGGAACTCGTCGGTGGACATGTATCACCAAGAGTTCATGAGGCTGAGTCGGTTTGCACCAAAGATGGTGCAGGACGCTGAGGAGAGAGCTCAGAGGTTTCTGCAGGGGCTTGCTTCGGAGCTCCAGAGTTTTGTGACCTCTTCTGACCGGGAGTCTTATCAGAAGGTTTTGGTCGCTGCCAAGAGGCAGGAGCTGCTTGTGAACCAGAGGAGGGGATCTGTTGTTGGTGCTGGGAAGAGGCCTGTGGAACAGGCGAGGGCTGTGGTTAGACCTGGATTCAGGCCTACTCAGTCTGCTCAGTTTAAGAGGCCAGGAGGGCCTGTTCGGAGGACTTGCCATTTCTGTGGCAGGGAGGGCCATGTTAAGGAGTCGTGTAGGAAGTTCTTGGGGCAATGTATTGCTTGTGGAGATCCCTCCCATGCCATCAGGGAGTGCCCGAGGTTGAAGCAGCCTTGGAGGGCACCTGTTGCAGCACAGCCGTTGCAGCAGCGAGCGTCTGTTCCTGCTGGTCGTGGAGCAGCTCTTGTTCCGCAGGGGCAGGCTTTTCGGCAGGCTGTTCCGCCGAGGAGGCAGGCTTTTCTGATGACCGCTGTGGAGAACGAGGCTGTGGATGAGGTTATCGCAGGTAATCCTCAATCTAGCTGTTATTTTCCGAGCTGGTTTTGATTGTTTGATTGTGTTGTTTGCTTGAACATGGTTGTTTGCTAGACTAGGGTTTGATTGTTAATTGCTTGTTAGGTTTGGTGTTGGTGTGCACATTTCCTGCACGAGTCCTCTTTGACTCTGGTGCATCGATGTGCATTATTTCTCGGAGCTTCGTGGAGAAGCATTCCTTGTCGACTTCCCCTCTTCCGAAGAGTTGGAATATCGTTACAGGGAATGGTGTGGTCTCGGTGCATCGTGGTTGCAATTCTTGCTCGTTGGTGGTCTGTGGACATGAGCTCTTCGCTGATTTCATTGTCCACGACATCATCAACTATGATGCAGTTCTTGGGATGGATTGGCTTGCGAGCTTCTATGCTACGATCGACTGTCGGAAGAAGAAGGTGGTGTTCGAGATTCCTGGACATCCAGTGTTTGAGTTCAGTCGTGGTAGCAGTTCGCTTGGTCCTGTCAGATTTCGGGCCAGGCCGGTGGAGGCTGTGGCTATGCAGATGGAGCTGGAATGGCCAGCTGTGGTGCGAGATTTTGGCGACGTCTTCCCCGAGGAGATGTCTGGTTTGCCGCCTGATCGAGCTCTGGAATTTTCTATCGATCTTGTTCCAGGTGCGCAGCCGATTTCGAAGGCGCCGTATCGTATGGCACCTGCAGAGTTGGAAGAGTTGCGGAAGCAGTTGGATGAGCTGTTGCAGAAGGGTTATATTAATCCTAGTGTGTCTCCGTGGGGAGCACCGGTGCTGTTGGTGAAGAAGAAGGATGGTTCGCGTCGCATGTGCGTGGATTATCGGGAGTTGAATGCGGTGACCATTAAGAATAAATACCCGTTGCCTCGCATTGATGATATTTTTGATCAGCTTGGAGGTTCGAGGGTGTTTTCTAAATTGGATTTGAGGAGTGGTTACCATCAGTTGAAGGTGAAGAAGGGAGATGTTCCGAAGACAGCGTTCAGGACGAAGTATGGACACTATGAGTTCGTGGTTATGCCTTTCGGCGTAACTAACGCGCCCGCAGTTTTCATGAATCTGATGAACCTGATTTTCTACGACTTTTTGGATAAGTTTGTCGTTATCTTTATTGACGACATTCTGATCTATTCGAAGTCGGAGGAAGAGCATGCCTCGCACTTAAGGACGGTGTTGGAGATTTTGAGGAAGCATCGGTTGTATGCTAAGTTTTCGAAGTGCGAGTTTTGGCTGGATAGAGTTGCTTTTCTCGGGCATGTGGTGACTGGAGATGGTATTTCAGTGGATCCCGAGAAGGTTAGGGCCATCAGGGAGTGGCCTGTTCCGTCGTCAGCGTCTGAGATTCGGAGTTTCCTTGGACTTGCTGGTTATTATCGGCGATTCATTAAGGACTTTTCTCGTATTGCTGAGCCGATGACCAGGTTGACGCGGAAGGATGTTGCTTATGTTTGGTCGGGTGATTGTGAGAGTGCTTTTGGTATTCTGAAGGAGAGGTTGACGACTGCCCCTATTCTTGTCGTGCCTGATCGCAGCGGTGGATTTGAGATCTTTTGCGATGCTTCTGGCAAGGGTCTCGGTTGTGTGTTGCATCAGCATGGGCATGTTGTGGCGTATGCGTCTCGTCAGCTTAAGGTTCATGAGAAGAATTACCCGACTCATGACTTGGAGTTGGCTGCCGTTGTGTTTGCTCTTAAGATTTGGAGGCACTTCCTGCTGAGTGAGAAAGTGAAGATTTTCACCGATCACAAAAGCTTGAAGTATATTTTCACTCAGAAGGAGCTCAACATGCGACAGCGTCGGTGGTTGGAGCTTATGGCGGATTATGAGATTGATTTGCAGTTTCACCCTGGCAAGGTGAATGTGGTTCCAGATGCTTTGAGTAGGCTTCCAGCGGTGATGATTTTGACCTCGCAGTGGAGATTGCAGCAGGATTTTTGCGAGTCTGGTGTGGAGATTGTTCTTCCTGGAGAGGCTTCGTCGTTGATGTACATGCAGGTACAGTCGACGATCGTGGATCGGATTAAGGCTGGCCAGGCCGAGGATCCGAAGCTGGTGAGGATTCGGGAGCAGGTGGAAGCCGGTCTGCGGACTGACTTTTTGATTCATGAGGATGGCTCGCTGAGGTTCGGAGCCAGGTTGTGTGTGCCAGCTGGGGATATCAGAGAGGAGTTGATGGTGGAGGCACACAGTTCGCCGTATTCTGTGCATCCTGGTGGCACCAAGATGTACCAGGATCTTCGTCTGAATTATTGGTGGCATGGTATGAAGAGGAGCGTGGCTCGGAGTGTAGCCAAGTGCTTGGTTTGCCAGCAAGTGAAGGCGGAGCATCAGCGTTCGGCCGGGTTGCTACAACCGCTTCCGATTCCGGAGTGGAAGTGGCAACACATCACTATGGATTTCGTGACTGGACTACCTCGGAGTCCGAAGCAGAATGACGCGATTTGGGTGATCGTCGATCGATTGACCAAATCTGCGCACTTTATTCCATTCCGAGTGGGACAGTCCACTGAGGCGCTAGCAAGGAGATATATGGAGGTAGAATTCTTTTACTCTCCGTTTTTATTTCCTTTTCCTAGTTTGGATAGTGATGTAACGTGAATCGTGCAGGAGGTTGTGCGACTTCATGGAGTCCCCGTGAGTATCGTGTCTGACAGAGACACGAGGTTCACATCTCAGTTCTGGCAGAGTTTGCAGAAGAGCTTGGGTACGCGTCTGAGTTTCAGCACGGCGTACCATCCGCAGACGGATGGCCAGTCCGAGAGGACGATTCAGATTTTGGAAGACATGCTGAGGGCGTGCATGTTGGATTTCAAGGGTTCGTGGGAGGACCATCTACATCTGGTAGAGTTTTCCTACAACAACAGCTTCCAGGCGAGTATTGGCATGGCGCCTTTCGCCGCTCTTTATGGGAGGAAATGTCGATCGCCATTGAGTTGGGATGACGTTGGTGATCGGGAGTTGTTGGGACCTGAGATGATCGTGGAGGCCGTGGATATCGTCAGGAATATTCGGGAGAGGTTGAGAATTGCTCAGGACCGTTTTAAGCATTGGGCGGATGCTAAACGTCGTCCTTTGGAGTTTCAGCCGGGCGACCATGTGTTCTTGAAGATTTCCCCGAATCGTGGTGTGATTCGTTTCGGGAAGCGTGGAAAGTTGAGCCCGCGATACATTGGACCATTTGACGTTTTGGAGAGGGTTGGCGAGGTAGCTTATCGCTTGGCCTTGCCGCCATCTTTGGAAGGAGTTCACAATGTTTTCCATGTGTCGCAGCTTCGTCGATACATTAGCGATCCGTCTCATGCGGTGGATTTTTCGGAGATTACCGTTCGCCCCGATATGACGTATGACCAGCATCCAGTGCAGATTCTGGACAGGCGTCAGAAATCGCTTCGGAACAAGGTTGTCAATCTTGTGAGGGTGATGTGGCGACACGGTTCACCTGGAGAGTCTACTTGGGAGAATGAGGATGAGATGCGAGAGCGTTTCCCACTTTTGTTTCCGGACTCGTGAGTTTTTGGAAATTCCGAGGACGGAATTTTTCTTAAGTTGGGGAGGATGTAACGACTGCTTTTCATGTATTTGGATTTAATATAATATAATATATGTTTTGGTGGATTTTCTCCTCTGTGTGGTTTTCGTCTCCGTAGATTTCATTTTCGATCGATTCGTCGTATTTTCTCGCTTCTTCCTTAGGATCGTCGATTTCGAAGTTTGTCACTCGTGACGGACTTCATAACGGTCATATCTAACTATTAGATCAAGCCTAGGAGTCTTAGGAATCGATCCCGGGGCCCCGCGCTCCGTATCGGAACTTTTCTGTGCTCATTAGCCGGTATAAGAAGGGGCACCGACCGACTAGATGACGATCCAGTCGGTCGGCAATCCATCTTGGACCGACTAGTTAGCTTTCTAAATTTCTCAGGAGTTACTGTTTATCGTTAGTCGGTCTAAGAACGTTGGTTGACCGACTAGGTTGCAAACTAGTCGGTCAGCAATGCTTCTTTAACCGACTAACACATCATCTAAATTTTAGTATCAGTTACTGTTTATTCTTAGTCGGTCTAAGTTCATATTTCGACCGACTAGTTGTTAAACTAGTCGGTTAAGTTTTGTACTCAGACCGACTAATTCTTGGTTCTACTGTACAGTCTAGTTACTGTTTGCTCTTAGTCGGTCTAAGAACGCTCATCGACCGACTAGATGCTAAACTAGTCGGTCAGTATTTGTTCATGGACCGACTAACTCTAAATCCTATTTTTCGTTCAGGAGTTACTGTTTACACTTAGTCGGTCTGCGTTGGTCGACCGACCGACTAGTTGCCAAACTAGTCGGTCAGTGGTTGTTCTTTGACCGACTAGTCTGTGTTAAAACCCTAATTTCTGGGCAGCCGCCAGCCTAGCCTATAAATACCCAACCCAAACGTTTTCTTCTCCCTCAACACGATCCAAAACCCTAAAATCTTCCCCTCCAAGCCCCCATCTTCCTCCAAGCTTCAATCCTTCATTCCAAGCCCTAAATCCATCATCCAATCCATCCATTCACTCATTCCACCTCTCATCTTCCCCAAATCTCCATCGAAATCCATCAAAACCCCCAAATCACCCAAAACCCTAGTTTCTCCAACTTCCCCCAATCTTTTCCAGATCTGATCCTAGGGTTCCCCGGAGTGTTTCTTCCGCCTTCTCTCGGTAAGAAATCGATCTACCGTTGTTTTTATAACCTATTTATATTTTTATGAAACCCTAATAAATTTCATGTTGTTTGTTGATTGTCCCCCAAAACAGCGATTTCCCCGTAGATTAGCATCCGTGTGACGAAGTGGTCGTCATCCCCGGTGCTAGGCAAGTGAAACTTGCCACCTAGGGTTTAGGCCATGTTTTAGGCCACTTGCTTAATGTAGGCGTAAAAGAGGCTAGGCGACGAAATGATACTCGCCTAGGCGCAAATTGGGGAACTAGCTTGACAACGAAGCTAGTTCCGACATATATCATGTTGCACAATTACCATGTCATATTTACTTTCCATTAACGGTACGCGAATATGTTCATGTCATTGCATCTTGCCTGTCACGTTTAAATTCAATTAACGGTACGCAATTATCTGTTCCTAGCATTGCATTTTGATTGTCGTCGTGATTGTGTAGCACACGCTACAATGCTATTATTTTCCTGGCTCGTGTTCCAGAAGCGAGCCCTGTAGTTGGAAACCCCAACGCTCGACACATATGGGTGGGGTAAGAGATAAGCGGACTGAGCCGAGTGGCCTGATCCGCCACTCCGGCCAGCAGGTGAAATCTCTAGTGTTCAAGTGATTAATAGTGATAGAGATAAGCGGACTGAGCCACGAGCTGGCCAGCAGGTGGACTCTCTATGCACTAAGTGATAAACAGTGATAAATGAATAACAGTGATAGAGATAAGCGGACTGAGCCACGAGCTGGCCAGCAGGTGGACTCTCTATGCACTAAGTGATAAGTGATAAGTGATAAGTGATAAGTGTTACGTGATAAGTGTTAAATGATAAGTGATTAGTGATTTGGTAGCTTTTGCTACATTGTGCATGCTTGCCTCTCTTTTAAACTGTTGCATCATACTTAACTGCCATGTCATGCATACTAAACTGCTAGGTTGCTAGTTGCCTACTTTCAGTTTCCTTGCCCAAGTCTTTTAGACTTGCTGACATGTGCCCCTTTACTCTTTTGGGTGACACATGTTAGATCCTGAGCCCGAGTACCTTGTTGAGGACGAGGTGTTTGCTGACGCCGAGCCCGAGCCTGAGTTTGACGGGGTGTACGTGGACACTGGGGACCAGTCCTAGTGTCTTCGTTGTGTTTCACTTTTGTTAGACAGTTGTTTTGTTATCGGTGCGTAGCACCTATACTTTGTTATGTCGTCGTTTTGTTGGCCTTGTTCTGGGCCTTTAGACTCTTTTCTTTTAGCCTGGTGGCTTTTCTGGATGTTGAACTTATTTGTGATGTTGGACAATATTTGTGAGATGTGGAATTTTTATTTCAGTCTCTCCTTGTGTTATTATTGCTATTCTGTTGTGGTTACAGGGACCTGTTTATGTATTGTGGACGCTTATCGGGTTTGGGGCTTCACAGCTCCACTCTCGTGCGGACCTTTTCACGTACTCGCCTCCATTTAAGGAAGCGGGTCGTGACACCATACTTATATGAGTATCTGAAATATTGTTTTGTGATTAGGTAAGTAGTAGTTATATAAGTGATGTACGTATATGTATATGATTGAAATACATGTATGAAATTGACTGACCATGATGGGAATAAGTGTATGACGTACGTGAATATATATATATATATATATATATATATATATATATATATATACGTGTTGGTAGTGTTAACGTTTGACTACCTAGTGCATATATAAGCACTTGTAATGACTATACCTGTTTTGAATTATAATATGACTTGATTGGGGTAGTTACTAGAGCGACTAGCTATATTAGAAAGTCCGAGGACGGACTTTATTCTAAGGTGGGGAGGATGTAACGACCACTTTTCGTTGTACGTTGTTCGTGCACGTGCTTTTGGCCGTGCACGTGTTTGTTTTAGACTTTGTTTGTTTGTGAACACTTTGTTGTGATATGCCGTTGTCAACGTCTCTGAGAGTAGTAAATTGTGGCACTAATTTGGAACGACGTTTTTCGATTCGTTTTCCCACAATTTAACCTTATTCGATGAGACGTGGCGATTTTCACTTTCGACGGGAGACGTTTCTATTTTTAGTTTCGTCGTCCGATGTCGAAATTGAGATCCGCCTTCTTAGTTAGCTCACTCTCGTCACCACGATCACCCTGATATTTATTTTATAATTTTTGGAGTTTATTTGACCACTTTTATATTTTTAGCAAGTTTTATAATATTTTTAATAATTACGTTTTAAATTAATTTCGGCCAAATAAAATTTATTTGAGTTTTAAACGTTTTAAATAATTTTTGAGCCGAATTCCAGCTCATTTGGATCGCAGCAAATCCTTGTGCGAGTTAGAGAGGGCGAGATACGAATTTTAAATATTTTTGAACTTCTAATCCTATTAGATTTAGCCCTAGACCAAGTCAACCCATCTACACTATATAAGCAACCTCTAGGAAGACCTATTTTCGCAAGAAATTAACCCTAGCCGCTCCCAAAACCCAAATTTGACGTTGCGACGATTCGTCGCAACGTTGCGACGAACAGCTGCCGCACGACCGAGGAAACCAAGCCAAAAACCCCGCTCCGACCGATGCTTCCGCCCGCACCAAGCCCCGCCTGCACCCGCTGCACAGCCGCCCGCTCCGTCCCCTGCTCCGATCGAGAGGATCTCTCGGTCAGACCGAGAGACCCGCCCGCTCCGCACGCCCGCTCCGTACCGCACCGACCCCCGCTCTGTCGCCCCGCTCCGCCCGTGTCTGACCGAGGCGCATCTCCGCACCGACCGAAGCTCCGCAACGTTGCAACGGTTGCAACGTTGCAGCGCCCCGCTCCCCCGCATCCAAGGCACCCGACCGAGACATTGCCCCGCACCGACTAAGAGCCCCGACCCCGCTGCAGCCCGCCGCGCTGCAAGCCCCGCACCAAGCGAGTCCGACCGAGAGAACCCCCCGCACCGAGGCTGTACGACCGAGAGCCACTCGTCGCAACCCTGCACCCGTCGCACCACTTTCCACCGTGGGCCCCCCAAGTTCTCCAGAGGTATTGTGGGTCCCCCATAGGTCCCTAGGACTATTGTGGGCCCCATCGAGATGCTTCCTCTTCGACGATTCGTCGTGTACGACGTTGCGACACGTCGTAGGCCGTCGTCGCACGTGCTAGCTTTGGAATCTGGACTCGTCGTTCCGGTTGATGCTCTGAACTTTCCAGCGAGAAATCTATATTGGAATCAGGACTTGGAGCGCGTCCTTTTATTCCAACCCCTGGCGTCGCTACCCGACGCCAGTGTAGCTTTCGCGTCGTGTTGAGGTAACACTTTGCATCCCTAGGACCCCCAACCCAATTGCATGCTAATCAAGACTAAAATCAGTATTTTTAAAGTATTTTAAATGTTTTAAATTCACTAATCTAGATTAATAATATGGACTTTAGGCCGGTGGACTTGTGCACGTAGGATAATTATGATTTTGGACTCGTTGGACGGTGTGCTCAGACGTTGTACTTGCAGGCAAGTGAAACTTGCCAAATCTTGCTTAGGGCCATATTTTTAGGCCACTTCCTTGTTTTTAGCGTAAAAGAGACTAGTCAGTGAAATGATAGCTGGCTAGACGCCTACTTGATCTAGTTTGACAACGAAACTAGATCCGTCACCTAAATTGATCTAGCTTGACAACGAAGCTAGATCCAACTCTTTAAACTTGTTAATCATGCATACTAAACTGTCACGTTTACTTTCCTTATCTGTACGCACTTTTAACTGCCATGCATTGCATCTTACATGTCATCCAAATTGATTGTTGCATCGTAGCACATGCTACAAAATACTTGTACAATCCGTGTTTCCGTGTTTCTGGCTAGGTGCACCCCTATGCCATACTTGTTAAAAACACTTCCTGGCTCATGATCCAGAAGCGAGCATTCCGTGTTCGGGGGTAAGGCCCTGGCTCGATACACGTGGAGGGGTAGGGATAAACGGTCACATGAGCTTAGGAGTGGCCCGATCAGCCACTCTAGCCAGAAGGCGGAATCTCTGTGCACGAGGTGCTTACTTTACTTGTCTTGTACTAGTGAGTGTTACTTGTAAAACTTGTCATCCATGCCATGTTTAAATGCCATGCTCGTACCTTACTTTACTTTACTTTACTTGTTGCACTCATACCTTAACTGCCATGTCATTACATTCATGCTAGAACTGCTAGGTTGCTTTACTTGTACCTACTTTCAGTTTCCTTGCACAAGTCTCTTGCAGACTTGCTGACATGTGCCCCTTGCTCTTTTGGGTGTCACATGTTAGACCCTGAGCCAGAGATCGTTGCTGTGTACGTGATGTTCTGCTGACACTGAGTCTGAGTCCATGTTTGCCCAGGAGGAGTTTTGTGGACATCGGTGACCTTTTTGGTGACTTTGCTGAGCTTTCTTTTGTTTTAGGTTCTGTTGTTAGTTGTCGGTGCGTGGCACCTTTTCTCTGTACGTTGTACTTTTGTTGGCCATGTGTGGGCCTTAGACTTTTTTTCTTTTAGCCTGGTGGCTTTTTCTGTGATATTGAAACTTATTTTATGGATATTCTGAGATATCTCTTTTGTCTCATTTCATTATTATTATCTTGTTTCGTTCGCGTTGCAAGGACCTGTAGTTTTAAATTTGATTGACGCTTATCGTACTTGCAGCTTTGTAGCTTCAAGTCTGAGCGGACCTTCTCACGCTTCGCCTCCATATTTTTGGGAAGCGGGGCGTGACAACCTCCAAGGGTCCATAGACTTAGGTCTATTCTACAGGAAAGGGGCATCAACTGGTTTAGTTGGTTATGCTGATGCTGGATACAGGTCCGATCCTCATATAGAGAAGTCTCAGACCGGATACATGTTTACCTATGGCGGCACTACCATATCCTGGAGATCTGTAAAGCAGACCATGACAACCGTCTCATCCACTCACTCAGAACTTCTAGTGATCCATGAAGCAAGCAAGGAGAGTTTCTGTCTACGCTCTGTGATCTGGCACATTCTCACCTCCACCGACTTGATGACCGGCGTACTTGCACATACTCCTCTCCATGAAGATAATGCAGCATGTATAGCCCAGCTACAGGATGGCTACATTAAAGGCGACAAGACAAAGCATATCTCCCCCAAGTTCTTCTGGACGCACGGCCTTCAGAAGCAAAAGCAGATTGAGGTACAGAAGTCCAATCATGTAATAACTTGGCGGATTTGCTTACCAAATCCTTGCCTACTAGTATCTTTGAGAAACTTGTCTATGGGATTGGGATGAGGAGAGTGATGAAATGTAAACTGGGTCAGGATGAGAGGACTATGAACACATAGATACATAGGAGACTGATGTATAGATTCCTAGGAAATCTGCAAGCCTGAAGCTTGGTCAGATGAGGGGGAGTTAATTGCAGAGTTGTGCTCTTTTCCCATGGCTACTGGTTTTTTTCCACATGGTTTTTCGACGTTAAGGTTTTGACGAGGCAATCTCGTTGACTCTGGATCCTGAAGCATCCACCCCTAGACACATCCCTAACACAGGGGAAGTTATGGATTAACTGTTCTTTATTTAACAAGGCAGTTATCCTAACTCGGATCCTGAAGAATCCACCTCTTATTCAATGTTGGTTGGATAAGGGGAAGTGTTATGAATAGGCCCACGAGGCCCATTGGGTATCCGGACCATTATTGAAAGCTATAAATATGAGGGTAGGGGGCTCTTAACCCCCTACACCTATTTCCCTACTTTTCCCTTCATAACAGTTTATTATATTCGGGTTTTAGGTTTTGAAACAAAAGTCATGGCCAAAACACCTCTAAACAATAAGATTTTCAAAGTTTTAATTTGCAACATGTCTATGTTTAATCCACATCAAATTCAAGGTCAAAACTAAAATTTACAAATTAAATTTTGAAAGAAGGAAAAAATTGGGAAACCTTCTAGGATTCGTCATGTTCATCGAACGGTATGACATCCTCTTCTCCGTCTCCTTTCTTCTTCTCCTAAGAAAGTTCCAACGCTTTAAGAGAGAGGGATGGTGGTGGCTATGGTAAAGATTAGATCTAGGGTCAAGAGGTGCGTGCGGGCGTGCAAGCGTGCGTAAGTATATATATAGAGGGTTTTAGTTTAAGAGTTAGGATTAGGAATTAGTGTTTTAGGGTTTTAAATTAGGATTAGTGTTAGTAATTCAATTAGAATTTTAATTCCAAGTTAATGGATAATGATTTTAAATTATTTATTATTATTTTATATATTTACTATGTTGTGAAGGCATAATACCGAGTTGGTTTGTCGGTTGGGATCACGGCTTATCTATAGATAAGACCGTATCTAATGTTTCTTATCTGTATACGCTCCCCTATATGCTATAAATAAAGAGCTGGGAGTTTCTCCCCAGATGTTGATTCATAACACACACATACACCCCCCTGCGTCCCCCCCTCGCGTTCCGACGAGGGGGCGCTACCGATCGCCGGAGGCAGACGCACTATGGGCTGCGGCGGCTAGCCCTAGCTGCCGCCCCTCAAACCCTAGTCCTACTGGGCCTGAAGCCCACAATAAAAAAAATTAAAGCCTTGTGGGCCTGAAGCCCGCAGGCAAACTGCGGGCCTCAGGCCCGCAGGCCTATTTTTCAAACAAAAAAAAATTTAAGACTGCGGGCCTGAAGCCCGCAGCCACACTGCGGGCTTCAAGCCCGTATGCCAGTTTTTGTTTCGAAAAAGGTGGGGTGTGGGGCTAAAATAAGCTTTAAAAAGGCTTTTTGGGGGTTAAAATTGATTAAAAAGGTTATTTGGGGGCCTAAAAATTCATGAAAAATCATGCTAAAATAGGGGACATTTGGGGACTTTTGAGGATTAATTTGGGATAATTCTAAAAAGGAAAATTTCTTCCGTTTATGAAGAGCATGTTATATTTTGGGCTCTTTTTCAATCTCTTTGAATAAACCCACCTAGCACAACCCTTGCATTAAATGATACCTTTATATGATCATAAATATATGCTTCACATCATTTTGGCTTATTCTGTGGATAAACTATGTTTGGTTGTGCAAATATTAAAACTTAATAATTAGAAAGATCCTGCGACCGCTCTGCCGTTAGTCAGCTAACCTAACAGTGTATGACGTTGCTCAGTGGTCCAATAATTATTAAGTAATTAAATTGTTTATCCCTTTCCACGAATATAAATGTCTGTGATGCCTGTGATGAAAATGTCTGCTGAAAATGTTTGATGAGCACAAATTTTTGCATGGATGGCTAATTGCAGTTTTGGATCGGCTGTTTAAGTCCCACATTTTATTTTCCCGCACTTTTCTTTTACTTTTGAGAGAAATTGTAGTGAGGAATTTATGTAAATGTCCAAGACCGAAGACCACTTTCCATGGAGACGGAGGCCACAATTGAAGCTGAAGATCTTATATGGGACCCACGGGGTTTCAAAAGTTGTAATTTCTTTTTAAAAGCTTTCATTTGTGTAATATGGACTGTAATGGACTTTGAACTTTTTATTTATGTCGGACTGGCCGATCCACACAATTAGCTCTTCATATAAAATTGCCTCCGCATGGAAATGTTTATTGTTTAAATTATTAATTCATGCAAATTTATGCTCTGCTAGATAAAATGGCTAAAATCGCAAGTGTCGATTTCGAAGTGCTGGATGCATCAAGGAGAAACTATCTGAGCTGGCAGCTCGATGTGAAGTTCCATCTATGGGCTAAGTCCCTCATTTCTGCTATGACCAAGAATGAAAATGTAAGCGATATAGAAAAGGTGCAAGCCATTATCTATATTCGCCGCCATGTGGACAAGACCCTAAAGGCTGAATACCTTACGGTCGAAGATCCATTTGAGCTGTGGACTGCCCTTGAGGACATGTATAAACATCAGAAAGATGTTATACTACCAAGGGCACGATACGAGTGGGAGAACCTGAGACTGCTGGACTTTAAGTCCATAGCTGAGTACAACTCAGCTCTTTTTAGCATCACCTCATGCCTGAAGTTGTGTGGTGAAAAAGTCTCAGAAGATCGCATGCTGGAAAAGACGTACACGTCTTTCCATGAGAAAGATGAGATACTTATGCAGCAATACCGTGAACGAAAGTTCACCAAGTATTCTGAGCTGCTGTCATGCTTACTCATGGCTGAACAAAACAGAGAGCTTCTCCTCGCCACTCACAACATGCGCTCCCTGGCACTGCCCCCCTCCAAGAAGCTCATAATGCCTCTTCTTCTCGAAAGAAGAGAGACAACAAAAGAAAAGAAAGACCACAGAAAGGGGGACAGAACAAAAGGGCTAGGGGCCAAGTCCAGCAGCGTAGAAATGAAGGAAAGCGCAAGTTCACCTGGCGCAGAAATGACAACAAGAAGAACGATGTACCCCCACCTAAAAGGGATTGGGAAGACCCGTGTCATAGATGTGGCATGAAAGGCCACTGGTCCAGAGTGTGCTGAACTTCGCAGCATCTCCAGAATTGTATAAAGAAAACAAGAAAAAGAAAGCTGAAACAAACCTGGTGACATCTGATGCTCCAGTCAAGTTCTCAGCTAACGATTTCGAAACTGAGGACATGCTAGATTAGCTTTTCTACTTTTATCTTAGCATGTTGTTTAGAATATTTTTATGTTATGAGAGCTTTCATATTATGTAATTTGAATTCGAATAAATAAAATTTTATGGTCCTGAAATGCAAATGTTTTATTCATCTTTTTTAGATGGATCGCTCTCATGACTGCTTGGTAGACAGTGCTTCGACACATACGATCCTTCAGTATAAGTGCTATTTTCATAGCATTATACCATACAAAAGCCCTGTAAATACAATTTCAAGGCCATCGAATATAATTGAAGGTTCTTGGAATGCAACCTTGTTGCTCCCCAATGGAACAGAAATTAAAATAAAAGATGCACTATTCTCTCCGAACTCCAAACGAAACTTACTAAGTTTCAAGGATATCCGCTTAAACGGACTCCATTTGGAAACAATAAATGTAAATGAAAAAGAATTATTGTATGTAACGTCTCAAGAAAATGGAGTAAAATCCATACTTGAACGCTTTGAGAGCCTTTCATCAGGCCTCTACCATATAAAGATTCGGAGAGAGGAAGCTAACTTGACGGAGCACCTGAAGTGCCCGATAGCAGCCAAGTTTTTACTTTGGCATGACAGACTTGGCCACCCTGGATCTGTGATGATGCACCGCATCCTAACATAATCCCATGGGCACAACATGAAGAACCAGAAGATTCTTCAGAAGGGAGAATTCCCTTGCATCTCCTGCTTCAAGGGGAAATTAATAACAAGGCCATCACCACTAAAAGTGGATATCGAGTCTCCAAGCTTCCTCGAAAGAATACATGGAGACATATGTGGACCTATCCACCCCCTAGTGGGCCCTTTCGGTACTTTATGGTACTGATTGATGCATCTTCAAAATATTCGTATGTGTGTCTACTATCAACCCGCAACTTAGCTTTTCCAAATCTACTGTCACAAATTATAAAGTTGCGGGCGCATTTTCCAAACAATCATATAAAGAAAATACGTCTTGATAATGCTGGGGAATTCACCTCCTAGTCATTTCAAGAGTACTATCAGGCAACGGGAATAGAAATTGAACATCCGGTATCGCATGTTCACACCCAGAACAGGTTGGCAGAGTCACTGATAAAAAGACTCCAATGGATTGCACGTCCATTGTTAATGAAATCCCAGTTGCTAGTGGATGCATGTAGACATGCAATTCTGCATGCTGCATCGTTAATAAAAATAAGACTCTCTGGAGGTCAGAGTCTCTCTCCAAAGCAACTTGCATATGGTGGGCCATCGAACATTTCTGATCTGAGAATCTTCGGTTGCGCAGTCTACATCCCCATTGCACCACCACAGAGGAAAAAATGGGTCCTCAACGTCGCCTAGGTATCTATGTAGGGTTTGACTCACCCTCAATTATAGGATACCTAGAACCCCAAACGGGGGACACATTTAAGGCACGTCTTGAAGACTATGAATTTGATGAGACCATTTCCCCCAAAATGGGCCCAGAAACTAAAAAATCTGGTGCAAAGCACATCATAATGTGGGATACAAAAAGTTTGACACACTATGACCCAGTAACAAAACAATGTGAGGATGAGATCTCGAAGATCATCTACATTCAGGACACTGTCCACCGATTACCGGACTCATTTACTGACAACCAGAAGATTGTCAAATCACACATCCTTGCTGCAAATACTCCAGCTAGGATTGACATCTCCGAGAATGGGTACAATCCACCAGTAGCAGAAGTGGCTGCACCTCAACAAAAAAGAGGCAGACCACTAGGCTCCAAGGATAAACATCCAAGAAAAAGAAAAATATCCGGAGACCTTGGGACGATACCCCCACAGAGA
>JAULAV010005822.1:0-24776 GCA_030789695.1 Scilla litardierei
AGATCGAATAGGATGCTAGGATTGTCCTAATTTGGATACATAGAAACCGTGTTAAATAGTTTTAATATGAAAAACTTCAAGCAAGGTAATATACTCACTTGTCATGGAATAAGTCTCCCTAATAACATGTCTCCCAAGTTTGAGGAGGAGAAAGTATACATGAGAAAGATTTCTTATGCTTCGACTGTAAGATCTAGCATGTATTCCA
The DNA here is from genome assembly GCA_030789695.1 of Scilla litardierei. NCBI lineage: Eukaryota > Viridiplantae > Streptophyta > Magnoliopsida > Asparagales > Asparagaceae > Scilla > Scilla litardierei. The sequence continues at coordinate 209 of JAULAV010005822.1, forward strand.
TGCTATTGACGTGCGTTTATATTTCATACATTTACGCACGTTTTCTTCCGTGTTTTTCCGTATTTTACCGCCGTCTTTTATTCGTTTTCTCGTGTTTTCTTGTGTTTTCTTGTTTTCTTTCACTTTTCCGTGTTTTGCAGGAGTTTGCTGGCATTTGGGGCGTAAAACGATGATATCATGTGTCCCCGGAGCAACGGGAGGAGTCACGCGTGATCCAGGGGGTCAAACGACGAAGATTGCATCTTTCAGCCCCTCACCCGGTCGGTTGGTCATCTCCAACCGATCGGGTGATGCACGCGTGCACCACCCGGACGCAGCTTGGAGCTCACGAGAAGTCACCTGGTCGGTTCAGCGACCGGGTCAGAAGCTCAATGTCTCCAGAATTCGGAGCTGATTGCCAACCGATCGGGTGACCTTCACCCGATCGGTTCACCTGTAGCTGAATTTCAACAGCCAAGACTCGAAGTTCCAACCGGTCTCCACACCCGGTCTGCACCAAGATCCAACCGGTCGGCACCAAGATCCAACCGACCGCATCTAAGATCCAACCGACAGGTTCATACTGACCAGGTGAAACCCCGCTTTGCGCTGTGATTTTGTGAAGCGGCTCACCCGACCGGTTGATGTGTCAACCGGTCGGGTGATGTCGTTTTCTATAAATAGAACCCTAGGTTTCCCAGATTCGGGAGTTGGTTATTTTTTACTGTTTTCTTCATTTTGTGACGGCTGTAATTTTCCAGTTTTTGTAAGTTTTCGGATCTTTGTAAAACTTTAGTATTATCTTAATTGCTTTACTACCATTGAATTTCTATTGTCTGATTACAATTTTAATGGTCCATTTTCATTTAGATCGCTTTTTAATGAATATTTGTGAGCAGTTCCCAAATCTGGGATTTGGTGGAAACCCCTTCGTGGGCTCTTCCCGATGCGTCCATAGGGTTAGGAAATCGATAGGGATTAGGAATCTAACGGTTACGCGGGGTGTTTTATTGTCATCGGTGGGAAAAAGACCGCCTTTGACCATTGGGCCAAGGGGGAATAAACTTGGCGGTTGACTCCCTAGCCATAGCTCACGCCCTTAGCGTAGATGCCGAATCCTAGCGCGCGTGAGCGGCAGGACGAGATGTTGGGAGTTATCGTTGCGAGCTTAGTGCTCCCGGAGTCGATCAGTGTTAATGGACACGGGAGTGCCCACTGATCGAACCCAGGAAGTTCGGTGTATCATCCTAGGCACCGACCGGAATATCGGGCCCATGGGATGCCGGTACCACTTTTAGAGGCAACGTCTCACCATTGGACCCTAATTCCGATCGCCATCCTACCCGTAGGCCGTATCGGCGAGAGCCGCTCGTTGGGGTCGAAACCAGAGTTCCGGTTTTTTCCTTCATATTGTCTATACCTTGCATTCCTTTACTGTGACAACCCATCATCCGATCTGGGCTAGCTCGCCCACGGGGTGATTTTGGTCCTCTTTGACACAAGCACATCCTAGCCTCCCTGTGTTCGACCCCCAAGCCACACTAAAACACCGTGTGCTTGCAGTTACAAATATCTAAACCTCCACCGGGTCCCCCGGCCATTTGCGGATTGCAAACCGGGGGCACGTCAAGTTTATGGCGCCGTTGCCGGGGAGGCAACGTGCTTGTTATTTTAGGATCTCATGAACCCTAATGTGTAGCTCTTATCCCTACCTCGAGATAATTTTCGCAATCTTCTTTTTCCTTTTTTTTCTTATTTTTATTTTTATTTTTATTTCTTATCTTATCTGTTTCTTTCCCACTTGTCGCTTCACGGGTGTTTGTTGTTTTTAATGCGCAGGAGTTCAAGAAGTCTCGACGATAAACGCCACCCTTAGGCGTTTGGCCGCCGAGAAGCAAAGAAGAGAGGATCCTGAAGCCATGGGGGAGAACACCCCGCCTCACAAGTCCCTGTTGGAGTACTCGATGCCTTCCATCGAGTCCACCTCCGCCATCCGTCCTCCAGCTATTACGGCCCAAAGCTTCGAGCTTAAGCCATCTTTGGTGACGTGGATCCAGCAGGATCAGTTTTCGGGTGCACCCATGGAGAGCCCGATCGAGCATCTAGACTCCTTCTTGGAGAAATGTGACACCTTCTGGATTAACGGTGTCATAACTGAGGCGATCCGACTGAAGCTGTTCCCCTTCTCCTTGCGAGATAAGGCCAAGCTGTGGCTTAGGGGGAAGGACCCGAATACATTCAACACCTGGGAGAAGCTCTCCAATGCTTTCCTGACAAAGTTCTTTCCCCCGGGGAAGACCATGAAGCTAAGGAGCGAGATCTCCTCCTTCTCCCAGGCCAGCCACGAGTCCTTGCATGAAGCCTGGACGAGATACAAGGAGATGCTGAGAAGATGTCCCCACCATGAGCTCTCCAAGTGGCAGATCATAAATCTGTTTTAAAATGGGTTGAGGGACGATTTAAAATCTTCCATGGATGCCGCGGCTGGAGGGTCCTTCATGTCAAGAAGCCAAGAAGATGCCGGGCAAATTTTGAAAAATATGGCATCCAACAATGAACGGTGGTGTGACGAGAGAGCCACACCAAGGTCTGGGGGCATCCATAGAGTGGAAGACGTCGACAAATTGTCAAGCAAGTTTGACTTGCTGTCAACCCAGATCTCCGCATTGATGGTAGGCGCCGGTGGCGCCGGTTCACAACAGATTGCTGCGGTAGAATCCGAAGTTTGGAGAGTTCGACGGTGGTGACATCTCACCACCGTTGGATCAGGCGAGCGCATTGTTTTACAATCCTACGGGGAATGTGCCATTTCCACCACGAACCAACTCAAACCCGGCCTACTCTCCCAACAACCGGAATCATCCGAACCTCAGTTACCGGGCACCTTACCAACAACCGGCTCAGCAACAACAGCAGATATATCAGCCGGCTAGGCCCCAGCAGCAGTTTCAGCAGCAGCAATTTCAGCAGCAACAACCTCCACCGCAGTATCAACAGTATGCTCCTAGGAATCAGCAGCCCACCCAGCAGCAATACGGCCAGCAGAGGGCCATTTCTCCGGTTGAGTCCCTCTTGACTCAATACATAGCCAACCAGGAGAAGATCAATCTGAAGCTGGAGATGGGACAAAGAGTGCTCACCGATCAGGTGACCCAGCTGGGGTTGCAAGTGGCGAACCTGCAAAGACCACAGAATTTATTACCGCCACAGCCTGAGGTGAACCCTAGGGGGGTAAATCAGACCTTGGCGCTCACACATGAGCATGCGAGTGTGTCTGCCATAGTCTTGAGGAGCGGGACACAAATTCCTATTAGAGTGCCACCCAAAGGACCGGAAGCACCGTTGGTCGTGGAACGACCAACTGAGAAATTAAATGATGACGGTGCTTCGTCACCCAAGATAACTACTCCAGAGGGAGTTAATAGAGAGGAGAAGAAGAAGGATGAGGAAGGGAACCCAAGAGAATTCAAGCCCGTTGTGCCTTTCCCACAACGGCTTGCCAAAGCCAAAATCGATGAGAAGTATGGCAAGTTCTTTGCCATGGTGAAAGATCTGAGCCTTCAAATCCCATTCCTCGAGGCCATAGAGACGATCTCCTCCTATGCTAAATTCTTGAAAGACTTGGTGACACGGGGATCTAGAAAAGAAAAGGTCGTGTTAACGGCGGAGTGCAGCGCACTCATTCAGCGTGCAAATCCGCCCAAGCTCAAGGACCCCGAAAGTTTCTCCATCCCTTGCTCTATTGGGGAAGTGCAAATCCAGAGGGCGCTCGTCGATCTTGGTGCGAGCGTCATCTTAATGCCCCTATCGTTGTACAAGAGAATAGGGATGGGAGACTTAGAGCCCACCGGCATGACATTACAACTTGCTGACCGTTCGGTCAAGTATCCGGTGGGAGTAGTGGACGACCTCCCCGTCGATGTGAAAGGAGTACATGTACCGGTTGATTTTGTGGTGATGGACATGCCGAAAGACAAGCACACCCCAATTATTCTTGGACGACCCTTTATGGCAACCGCCGGAGTGTTGATAGACGTGAAGAATGGGAAGCTTTCCCTTAATGTGGGCCAAGAAAGAGTCGAATTTGACTTAGGCTTGTCGATGAAGCATCCAAATCCTCCGGATGATCCGAGTATCAGTATGCTGGAGAATGAAGAAGATAGAGCTGTTGAAACAAGTGCCTAGGAAGTGCTCTCGAGGAATCCCCCCGATAGCTTGGGGGACCTTGGAGAGCAAGTTGGCTCCCCAAAGATTGAAGTTGCTAATGAGGCGGTCGCACGACATGTGATCCCTCCCGGATTTCCTAAGTCTCCTCCTACGAGGAGAAAAGGGAAAGAACCCATGGACCTCACCGGCGATGAGGTCCGGATCCTGAAAAAGATGGCGGTGGACGCCAATTTGAAGGAGAAGCCCCCGGATCCTGTCAACAAAGAGAGTGTAGTCGAGCAAATCTTTTTACAGCCGCCGACTACACCAATAGCCACAACCTCTGGAGCTGAAGAGATGCCAGATTTTGGGCATCACCCGTATCGCCCACCATGAACATCATCGACGGGCGTCGAGCTAACGACGTTAAACAAAAGCGCTTCATGGGAGGCAACCCATGCTCTGAACTTTTTACTTCCGTTTTTAGGACTTTTTCTACTTTATTTCTATATATTTTTATAAATAAATCCAGCCGCAACAACTTCCGTCGTGAAACTTAGGCGATTTTTGGGTTTTTGCAGAAAACAAGGCCTCAACCGACCGGGTGATAACTCACCCGATCGGTTGGGATGTATCAGCTAACAGCCGTGTCTGTCACCAAATGAACCGACCGGGTGAAGAAAGAACAGACCGGGTGAGCAGACCGGGTAACCTGGGGGAACTCTCGGAAAAATCTCAGAATTCATCAACCGACCGGGTGACAATATGCGAGACCGGTTGATGGACCGGGTGAGAAACCCAGAGTTCTCGAGAAAATGTGTGGAGCGGTGAACCGATCGGTTGAGTTCTCAACCGATCAGGTCGCCTGTAGCGTTTTTAAGCATCAATTTTCGACCTAATGTCAACCGATCAGGTGAAAACTCACCCGACCGGTTCGACTTAAAACCTATAAATACCCCCGACCCACCCGCTCATAAACCCTCGCCCGATCTCTCCGTTTCTCCGCACCGACCCCCACTTTCGCGGGGAGCTCTAATAGCTACGGGGTAACTTCGCTCCACTTCTCGAATTTCAATTTTTACCCTAACATTTGATTTGATTGGTTTTCGTGTGTGTGCACTTTGATAGTATTTTGCACCCATTTGCATCACCCACACACACATGGCCCGGGAGAGAGATAAAGGAAAAGGTATCTTGCGTGAGGAGGAACCGTCTCGTAAGAAACGGAAACAAACACGTCCTCCTCACCGCACATGTGAGCTAACACTTGCCCCTCCCCCGCCTATCATTCCCCCTGTGGACCCCATGTTGGCCCGCATGGATACATATTTAGGAACCAAGAGCAGAAAGACTTCTACCATAGACTTGACACTCAGGGGCATTTATCAACCAAGTTTGCCCACACCCAATCACTCGTCGACCTCGGTGTCTTCACCGAGGTCGAGACTCTTTTTGCTAATCTAGGTTGGTTGGCCTTTCTTAATGCCTCTGCGGTATCCTACCCGTCACTCACCCTAGAATTCCTTTCCTCCCTCATTTGTGAGTCGGGGTCGACCGTCACTTTTCGGGTGTGTAACCAAACCATTCACACAAACCTGGACACCATCTGCGATATATTTGGTTTCCCTATTCTAGGGAATGACGCTATCCGGCACTACGGATATCCCCCGGAATTTGACGTCGATAATTTCTGGTTATGCCTCACCATACTCCGTCGCTATCCCTGGGGTAAGGCCAAGGCCTCCTCCATCATCCATCCCATATTTCGTCTGGCCCATATGATCATATCATCTGCATTTTTCCCGCGGGATGAGTCAGGCACCGTGACTATCCCCGATCTTTTTATTCTCTGGGCCATGACTTTCCCCTTTGTTCGTGATGATGATGGAGTTAGTTTCAGGGCCCCGGTTGTCCCTGTCCATGCTGGCGATTGGCTTGTTTACAAGCTTCTCGAGATTAGCAGGGCCGGGAAGGGCAAGATCTGCTGTGGGGGCATTATCACTATCATTGTTTCTTACCCCCGTTTAATATCCATATCCCCCGTGGTCTTCCCATCGCCGCAGGACCCTCACGTCTAGATCTTGACGTCCTGCGGCACATTCACATGATTAAGCCCCGCCCCGACGGTCGTTTCGAATTCAATTACGGCCACCCCCTCGCCCCTACACTATTCTCCCCAACCCCGCTCGTATGACTGTGGCTATCGTGGCGGATTGGACTTTTCCGCCTGACCCTGAGTTCTTTGAGGGGTTGCACCTTCCTTTTTTCCCCCGGACGCACGTAGACCACCTTCCCCTACCGCCCACTTAGGCGAGCAGGATTTTCCTGCGTCCTGGGGAGATATGGGGGCTGGCCCGAGTCGCCCTGTTTCTGCTCCTGGCCCCATCACTTCTGAGCACCTCTTAGCGGCCATTTCTGGCCTTGTGTCCTGTGCCGGCATGACCATTGCCACCGGCACTACTTCCACATTACCTGTCGGCATCACTTCTGCCTCATGTCGGTCCACATCCTTTGGTCACCGCCAGGTCTCTGCCCGTCCTGCTCTTGAGAGGGAGGTCGCTGCCCTCCGTGATCTTGCCATGTCCTCTGCCCCCTCAGACCCATCACCGTCCTCCTTTCTCACTCACTCATGTGTCCTCGCACTTGAGAGGAACATGGCCGCCATTCTTCGCCTTCTCACTCACATCCATGGACCACCTCCACCTTCACCACCTTGACGAACTTCTCCTCTCCCGACCACTTCCATCGCACCCACACCACCTTCTACCTCCTCCACCGTCACATCATATGTGCGCCACAAGAAATTGCAGGTGCGCTCCAAATCCCTCCCACCTCCACCCACTACTGTCACCATCACGTCTTCTCCCCCCACTTCTATTCCTTTCACCACCGCCTTGATCGCCGTCCTTCCACCACCACCCACCTCCACCGACACCCCTCCCATCGTTCACACCACCACCGCACCTATTCCTCCACCTCTTTCCCCGCTTCTCTGCACACCCCCAGTCTCCCCCACCCACCCATCCACACCCTCTTCCGAGGAGGCGAGGATTCGCCTTCTCCTGATTTTTGATTTCTCTTTGTTTTTTCTGACCTCCCCCTTGCATTTCGCTGCACTTTCACGATCATATTTTATTTGCTAGCATTGTCATGTCTAGCTTGGGGGAAGTCTGTTTTACTGTGTTGTCGTGTTTTATTTTCTTTGTGTGTGTATGTGTGCTTGTTTTCCTTTTTTGTCGTGTCGTGTCGTGTCGTCTAGTTTGTTCAATTTCCTTCTTTCTTTTTCGTTTTTCGTGTCGTGTGGGTTGATCTTGATTTTTCTTTATTTTTAGTTTCGTATCTGCATTTTCCTCGTTTTTCATTCCTTTTTGTGTCGATGCGTATCCCCCCCCATTTTCATTGCCCTCCCGTACTCACTCTTATTGCATTGAGGGCAATGCAAGCTTCAGCTTGGGGGAGTCGCACTTTGTGCGTCATTTGAGTCTTTCTTTTTCGTTTTTGTGCCGTTTTCATCGTGTTTTTAATTTTTCTTTTCTTCTTTTTATCTCTTTCTCCTAGAGATGAACCCGATGATGAATTGCCACAAAATCACACACACCTAGCATAGCATCGATAATCACATTCACTAACCCTAGGATTTCGAGTTCTCTTGCATTTCACGCATCGTGGGTCCACTTAGCTTTTTGTGAGTCGTGTGTCGTGCCTATCTGTTTGGTGTGCTTCTGCTTTGTGATTTACTTTATATACCTGTCCAGGAATGACCCTTAGATTATCATGTTTCGATATGAATATGCGGTACTTGTTTCTACTATCTGCTTCTTCTGCATGCGATATATATCGTACGCTTCATTTCGCATGTGTCAGGATTCCGCAATTAAGGACTAGGATAACCCATTTAGCCCATGCTCTAATTAACGAGAATAGTTTTCTTTGCCCAAGTGTTTAGATTCCGACTTCTTTTTTGTTTTACTTGGTGCAAATCCCCTCGTCGTGTACCGTTCTCCCACTTGTGAGAGTACACATGTGTATAGCCAAAAAAACCCAAAAATCCAAAAAAAGGAGAAAAGAAAAGAAAAACCCAAAAAGAAGAGAAAAGAAAAGAAAGAAAAATTGTATAGCAAAAAATCCAAATCCAAAAAAAATACAAAAACCCAAAACCCAAAAAAAATTTATGTGTGAATATCTTTTCCTACTTGCAGAGAATAAAGGGAAGACGAGAATTTGCACCGAGTGTTCTTCTCCACATCTTCTCAACCCCCATCGGTTTCGAAAACGCTTGGCTTAGGAACTTTTTAGCTATTATCTAGGCTATAGTGTGGTGATTTCCCTGTCCCTAGCTGTGGAGTCCCCGATGCATGATACGCTTCTATTCTTATACTCTTCTCATGCATGCTTGAGCTAATATTCACCGCAATTTCAAATTCGAATCGGTATTTGGGTCGTTTCCTGGATCTGTGTATATCGAGCTTTATCGCACATCGTAGATATTTACACCGTCTGCTAGCACACGACCACACTCACTCGCGCTTCACCGCGTGGGCCCACGGCACTTGTTTGGACTCGTATTCCTAGGTTTAGTGATGTGATTTGACGTTTGCTTGCTTGGTGTGCCGTTTTTGATTTTGTTGGCCCTGACGGGGGATCTAGGATATAGAGTTTTCTTTTTCTCTCTTTCTCTCTATTTTCCCCCTCCGAGCTCCTACTCTCACTCGTCTTCCTCGAGGACGAGGAAGATTTCAGCTTGGAGGATTTTGACGTGCGTTTATATTTCATACATTTACGCACGTTTTCTTCCGTGTTTTTCCGTATTTTACCGCCGTCTTTTATTCATTTTCTCGTGTTTTCTTGTTTTCTTTCACTTTTCCGTGTTTTGCAGGAGTTTGCTGGCATTTGGGGCGTAAAACGATGATATCATGTGTCCCCGGAGCAATGGGAGGAGTCACGCGTGATCCAGGGGGTCAAACGACAAAGATTGCATCTTTCATCCCCTCACCCGGTCGGTTGGTCATCTCCAACCGATCGGGTGATGCACGCGTGCACCACCCGGACGCAGCTTGGAGCTCACAAGAAGTCACCCGGTCGGTTCAGCGACCGGGTCAGAAGCTCAATGTCTCTGGAATTCGGAGCTGATTGCCAACCGATCGGGTGACCTTCACCCGATCGGTTCACATGTAGCTGAATTTCAACAGCCAAGACTCGAAGTTCCAACTAGTCTCCACACCCGGTCTGCACCAAGATCCAACCGGTCGGCACCAAGATCCAACCGACCGCATCCAAGATCAAACCAACCGGTTCATACTGACCGGGTGAAACCCCGCTTTGCGCTGTGATTTTATGAAGAGGCTCACCCGACCGGTTGACTTGTCAACCGGTCGGGTGATATCGTTTTCTATAAATAGAACCCTAGGTTTCCCAGATTCGGGAGTTGGTTATTTTTTACTGTTTTCTTCATTTTGTGACGGCTGTAATTTTCCAGTTTTTGTAAGTTTTTGGATCTTTGTAAAACTTTAGTATTATCTTAATTGCTTTACTACCATTGCATTTATATTGTCTGATTATGATTTTGACGGTCCATTTTCATTTAGATCGTTTTTTAATGAATATTTGTGAGTAGTTCCCAAATCTGGGATTTTGGCGGAAACCCCTTCGTGGGCTCTTCCCGATGCGTCCATAGGGTTAGGAAATCGATAGGGATTAGGAATCTAACGGTTACACGGGGTGTTTTATTGTCATCGGCGGGAAAAAGACTGCCTTTGACCGTTGGGCCAAGGGGGAATAAACTTGGCGGTTGACTCCCTAGCCATAGCTCACGCCCTTAGCGTAGACGCCGAATCCTAGCACGCGGGAGCGGCAGGACGAGACGTTGGGAGTTATCGTTGCGAGCTTAGTGCTCCCGGAGTCGATCAGTGTTAATGGACACGGGAGTGCCCACTGATCGAACCCGGGAAGTCCGGTTTATCATCCTGGGCACCGACCGGAATATCAGGCCCATGGGATGCCGGTACCACTTTTAGAGGCAACGTCTCACCATTAGACCCTAATTCCGATCGCCATCCTACCCGTAGGCCGTATCGGCGAGAGCCGCTCGTTGGGGTTGAAACCAGAGTGCCGGGTTTTTCCTTCATATTGTCTATACCTTGCATTCCTTTACTGTGACAACCCATCATCCGATCTGGGCTAGCTCGCCCGCGGGGTGATTTTGGTCCTCTTTGACACAAGCACATCCTAGCCTCCCTGTGTTCGACCCCCAAGTCACACTACAACACCGTGCGCTTGCGGTTACAAATATCTAAACCTCCACCGGGTCCCCCAGCCATTTGCGGCTTGCAAACCGGGGGCACGTCAGCTATGTACTAGATCTAATGTCACACACACACACACACACACACACACACACACACACACACACACACACATGGTGATGTCTGTTACTATAAATCAAATCCCGAGGAAGACATTGGATTTCTGTAAAACAACATGCTTAAGTACTTGAGAAGAATTAAAGATATGTTCTTAGTTTATGGTGGAAATAGTAATCTTTCAATAGAAGGATTTACTGACTCTAGTTTTAAAAGCGACATGGATGACAGCAAGTTACTATTAGGATATGTTTTTGCACTTAAAGTATGGCAGTAACTTGGAAGAGTTCCAAGTAAGACACTATGACAGACTTTACGATGGAATTAGAGTACATCATAATAAATGATGTTGCATAATAGGTTTAAATGTAAAGATACAATTAAATCTTAAGGATATTTCATGTTTTGTACTAAATTCAAGATTACCAGGATATATTTAGCTTTACTATGAAGATAATATGGCAGATCCACTCATGAAGGTATTTTCCATAAAACTATCTAGGAATTTTAGTGGATAAGACCAATATATGATATTGTAATTGGCCGTAAGTACAAGTGAGAGATGTTGGGATATGTATGACATTAATTAAATTATTGTTGATACATCTCGTTCAAAATAATAGTAAGCAATTTGATACTTTGACTGTCAATAGAAGCACTCAGTTGGTAGTTGGTGCATCATAGTTCTTACGACCAGAGACGTGCTAAAGGACCTTGCATGTAAAAGGCTATACTTTGGCTTTTAACAAACATTGACATTGCACCCGGTACATATGTACTCGTTGGGTATAATCTGAAGCCTGCGACGGGGGTGGCCATCTATATAGAATTCATCTATTCTAGTATAAGAGTTTAGTGTTGTATGGAGTTAATAGATTTTTTATAAATCCTTGGCCATGGTGGAAGGGATAAACTTGTTAAGAGTAACAAGTTTCATCCAACTGTTAACTATGAGATTACATACGACTCAAGGTTTTAAGTTGTAATGGATTTGATAGTTTTTATATCATAAACACCTTAGCAACATAGTCTTGAAAAATGGACAAGACTATAATGTAACTTTCATTGACAAACTTTGATTTGGTCAGAGGAGATTCTAATTTCACACTAATCTGATTATGACGATTCACAATGAATGGTCTTCATGCAAAGCAAGTGCTTCTGTCATACCTGTGATACGATGTGAGCGAGTCACTATTGAAGTAAGATTTAGGCTTTTAAACTCTCACATCGATGATGGCTCACCACAAAAAGTGAAGGAAGAAACTTAATGTATATGTGATATACAGGGAACAATCACAAGAATTGTCATTAAACTTATTCGATATGATATAGCATGTCACAAAGAGTTGCGAATACATGTAAAAATGATCGTAAAGAGTTACAAATATGTCAGCTGAAGAAGAAAGATTAGTCGACTAATGATTGGTCATTAGTTGACTAATAATTAGTCATTAGTCGACTGATGCATATTACTCGACTAATGATTTGTCATTAGTCGACTGATGTAGATTAGTTGATGAATCAGTATTCATTAGTCGAGTGACCTGACACAGGACACAAAAGTTGCTTCTGTTTCGGCCATTAGTCGACCGGCATAGTTTTGCTAGTTGACTAACAACCAACAATACAGACTAGGATTATCGGTTTTGGTGCGGGTTTGATCCAAAAGTTCATAGGAAACCAAATCAAATTCCTAGAGTTTGACTCTAACGAATCCACCTTGTTCTAGGATAATATTTGGACTCAAATCTAGAATTCTAATTTGATTAGAAAACCTAATGAATAAGCCTTCTTCTAATTTTGTGTTTATGGATAGAGTTGGGATCCAACTTGAATTCTGAATGCGGCTTGGATTTGGATGACCCCGGCACTATATAAAGGGGTCATCTCCTCCTTTCTCAACACACCAAGAAATCCAAATAAGAGAGATTAAATAGCTAGTATCTGAGATCGCTTTGCAGATAAATTCAAACTCCTTGGAGGGAGAATCTCTTGATCTAAAAGAAAATTTTTTTCCTTCTCCTCTTCTCTGACTCTAGCAAAAGCTTGAAAGCCAGTTTGAGTTATTGGAGGGCTCGTGAATCGTGAAGGATCATCTTTATCAAGGAGAAACGTCTATCGTAATGGTTGGTGAATGAGCTCAAGGTTTTCACTAGAAAAGCTTTTGGATCCATAGGTACCACTTATAATATCCAAACAAAGGTGATTCTTTTATTTCAGCATTAATTTGTGGTATTGCAGTTTGTTCTTGGCATTAATTTCACTGTTTTTAAAGTTGTTTAGAAACACTAACATATCTATGCCATGCTGCAAACTAGTTTTTAGGCTGTTTTAAAGACTTTAAAGATGCTAAAAATCAGAATTTTATATGTCATAGATTTGTTGGATCATGTGGATGTCAAACAACACTAGAAGGGGGGGTTGAATAGTGTTGTGTATACAGTAAACTTTTTCGCTCAACGATATTAACACAAATAAATTCCTTCTAATGTTGCCTAAGAAACCAAGTAGAGTGATCTACGCTTGGTTCTTTAATCAACAAAATAATCTTTAAAGTACATAGAGTAATTTCACAGCAGGTAGTCGACTCCCTATGAACAGTAGTCGACTCCAAGAGTATATGTGAAAACGAATAAAATCACAAATATGAATTTCAGCAAATAGAGATAAATTGATCTTTGCTGTAGATAGAAGATAGAAAAATAAATGTAAAGATAATTAAGCACAGATCAACAATCGCAAACAAAAAGGATTTTTATCCTGGTTCCCCGCAACCCGGGTACGTCCAGTCCCCGACCAATCCGGTACGAGATTTCCACTATCTGCCTTGGCAAATACAATTACCTAACTTCACTCGTTAGGATTTCCAACGACCTAGCCTTGACCAGGATTTCCAACCACAACACCTAGACTTGTCTAGGGTTTACCCTTGCCTCACAAACCGAGGACTTTCCAACTGGAAACAACTAGACTTGTCTAGTGTTCCAACAATCAACACAATGAGAATTTATCCAATACTCTACAATAAATGATAGAGATTGGTTTATACACCTGATTCTATAGCCAATCAAAATTAAGACAATTTGTGTAGTGGCTTGATAGAATGATAGTCTAGATCACACAAAGATACGAGAGAAGTTCTTTGTGATCTAGAGCTTTTCAAAAAATCCTTTCAAATAAAATTAAAGAGAATAATAGTAAGGATTTTTAAAAACGATTTAGCCAATAAAAATAAGAGTATGATCTTCAAAAAGAATAAGAAAGTATTGCAAGATCAAATAAAAATTAAATTGGCCAGAGAGAAAATTGAGAGCTTTGAATTCAAGAGAGTTTTCACAATAGATTTGATTTTCAATGTTGTATTTTTCAAAAGAATTCAGCTCTATTTATAGGGGAAAACTGAGATTTGAATTTCAAATTTCGTTTGACTTTTGTCCCAAAAATTACGGAGTAAATTGCTCAAAGGTTTTCAAAATTCAAATTCAAAAACGTCTGAAAATTTACAGCTGGTAGTCGACTCCCTCATATAGGTAGTCGACTCCCAGAGAACTCCAGGAGTTTTTGATCTCTGAGAAGTAATCGACTCCCTACTTTTGGTAGTCGACTCCCAGAGGAGTTTTTCCTGTTGTTCTTCTAGTCATACAAGTAGTTAGCTCCAGGGTGCGTGGAGTTTCACTACGAAAATTATGGAGTGACTAGAAAAGGCTCTCAAAAACTATTTTAAGATAATTAAAAGTATTTTCGAAATTGTTTGTGTGTGAGAGTGTTTTTGTCTATTTGATATGGCTTTAACAAATACCCTAAAAGACACGACACACTCACTCTAGACTCAGAACATGTCTTCGGAAGTTTGGTCAACTTGATGAAGTGAAAGCGAGCTTCTCTTTGTGCTTCTTGTTCTGTTTGAGCTTGAGCTTCATCACTTGAGTTTAGTCATGTTCGTCTTTGCCTTTGATCGTTGAAGTGTGCTTCTTTGAGTATGAGTAGAGCTTTGCAAATTCTGCACACTTAAGTGTAGTGTAGTTAGTACACTAAGCTTTCATTTGGTGTGCTCATCATCAAAATCACTTGGGGTGGAATTCAATTTCCATCAAGATCATGTGTGCGTAAATATTCTGTTTATCAAGTTAGTCGACTAGTGGGTAAGCATTAGTCAACTAACGGTGCATTAGTAGACTAGTAGGTAGCTAGTAGTCAACTAAATAACTAATAAAAATTTGCATAACTTTCACGTTGGAAGGTTAGACAACTAAAATGTGACTATTAGTCCACTAATACTGTGTTAATTGACCAGCAGGTGATAATTAGTCGACCAACATTAGGATTATTTGCAATATGTGATATTTGTAATTTCTATTATGTTTAAAAATATAATTTTGTCTTAAAGAATTTGTTTTCATGGTTTTTGTTATGTGATAACAAAAGGTTTTGATGAAAATTAATTCTTAGACAAATTTTATGAGATGAAATTTTTGGATAGATTTTTAAAGTGTTCTAAAATTTTTATGATGTGATCATGGATGTTATGTGATAACTTGTGTAGTAGTGCTATAATGTGATTATTAGAATAATAATTATAAGGATCTTGCATCGTTCTACCGTTACTAATCTAACCTAACGATGTATGACATCGTCCCGAAGTCCAAGTAATTATTAATCAATTATTTAATGTGATTGAATTGTTGCAAGCACTTAAAAAGGAATCACTTGCCAAAGAATTTCTTGCAAAAGTATCTTGGTTAGCAAAACCTAATTAATTGGATCAATTAGTAAATGTAAAGCCAAATTAGTTGGAATTACAAAATGATTGTTAATTTTATTGAATTCGAAAATTTTCTTTTTCATATTGGAATTTTAAAAAAGGCATGTTATGAGATGTTCTACAATTAAGAAACACGATTTTGGTGTTTTAGTTTTGAAAAATCTTCATCTCCTTACATAGCTGGCTTGATCAATTGATTAGTATCGAATTTCATATCCAATCTAATTTACATGACTTTATTTTTCCAATATATCAAGTCCATCACGTTTAAATTTTTTTTAATGAATTATCCATAGTCCACCGTCATTTCTAAAGTATATAGTACCTAATGTTGGTACTAAGGTTGTTGGCAGTGGTTATGCCATTAGCATTTGAATCCTAGGTGATTTACTTTTACTAT
Organism: Scilla litardierei; assembly: GCA_030789695.1. Classification (NCBI taxonomy): domain Eukaryota; kingdom Viridiplantae; phylum Streptophyta; class Magnoliopsida; order Asparagales; family Asparagaceae; genus Scilla; species Scilla litardierei. Next base: position 15,858 of record JAULAV010005822.1, read on the forward strand.
CATGTGATGGATTTGGGGGGACTAGTTATGGCCTAGTTGGTGACAGTCAAGGGCATATATATATCTCTTCCTACTGAATACGAAACACACGTGAATAAACTTGACTAATACTTATGGCTTGTTAGTAGTGGTCAGTTGTAATTGACAGAGTTTGTCTATCTTCTTTAGAGAAAGATAACTTATTGACGATGGTCAAGGTTATCAATCTCACGATAGTTACATTCCAATTCCCATTATAAAATTATATTAATAATTTTCTTCTATATTTTGGGGTTGAAGATATTTGTAAAATTAGTATGAGAAATAATTAGAAAACATCCAATCTAATTGTTTATGAACATCTGCTTACATTATTGTAACTCTTTAAAATATCATTTTATAGCATTATGTCTAGCCTAAAGCTTATCCTTGAAAAGAATAAACTCATTGGACCTAATTACATGGATTAGCTGAGAATCGTAAAGATTACGTTAACTTATGAAAAGTTAGCATACATCTCGAATGCAACCACTCCTAAAGCACCAACAGTTAATGTAAGGGAATGATGCTAGTAATTTAAATGATTTAGATCCTACAGTGAAAGACAGATTATTAAAATTTTTCTATACTATCAGTATACCCAAAGATCTACTATAATACTAAGATGAATACTTGAATAAAAATAATACCTTTGTGTGAGTACACTCAAGCGATAGTGCAGATCCAAAACTCTTTCAATGAAGACTAGACGCATCGTGTTCTTTGCTCTAACTAGCGCCTTAGATGAATCACTGGATGAACAATGCCTCCACGATTCATGAGACCTCCAAGAACTCAAACAACTCTCCAAGCTTTGCCAGAGTAGGGAAGAAGGAGAAGGAAAATTTTTTAATTCCACACACATACACACACACATATGTTCTAATGGGTGTCAGGTGGCTAAGGATGAAATTTCCTACTTGGTCCACCACTGTTTACGGGTGTTTTCTCACCGCTGAATTGTTGACCAGAGGACGGGAGGTCAACGTGGTCAAGGGGACACGTGGGACCCCCGGGATCGGTCAGGTACGTGATTGCCTGATGAGGGAAGCACAGATCCTTACGTCAGCTTGTCGAAGGGTAGCCTTGGCGAAGTAGGATCCTCGATGTGGTGAGGGCGAGCGGGCTCGTTGCTGGGGACGCTCGGCATCGATTGGAGGGGCGATAAGGAGTAGCCTCGGTGCCGCTAGATTTGCTTAACCTGAACAGACGAGGAAGCTCATCAGGGGGGGCCGAACCTTGGTTCCGGCCAAGTCCCCTCTGATGCCTAAGTCAGAATGGATCTGAAAGATACTCGATAGGACCAGTATGGCTCACAGGGTGGCCAATACGCGAGTCCTCGGACCGAGTTATGGGAGGGAATATAAAGTGGAAAATAAGGTCTTGTGTAGAATACCTCCGTCTATCGGTATTCAGGAAGAGATCCTCTTCTTTGTCTCCCCTCGAGTCCTTTTATAGGAATCATCCCACGTTCACTCCCCCTCAACGTCCCCTTCCCCCGCCCCCACGATCCGCCTCTTTGATGGCATCTTCATGGGACATGCAGGTGGGTGTAATGGGTCCCTTAATGGCGATTAGGGGGCGCTTTGAGGGGAGCTGTTAGCTCTCACTGACGTGGGCTAATAGGGCGCATGTTTCGGTCGTGGTCGAACCGATTCCAAGTCTTCATGGAGCCCTCGATGCTCGGCCCGATCTCCTTTGGGGCCTCCTGCTTCAAATGTGGGCTTGGGCCTCTCGATCTTGGGACATCTCAAAAATGGTCGTATCAATTGTCCCCATCGCTCGGGCTGCTCGGATTCCGTCGGTTCATTTCGGGCAATGTGACTTGTGTAGGCTTTGACAGGGGCGTCAGTCGAGGCAATGTCATTAGATGGGAGCCATCATGACGCTGCCTGGTTGAACTTCTCCCGCCCTTGGGTGCAGAATTCGAAGTGCAGCTGGTCGTCAGATCTCGCCACGCGTCCTCCTTTGGACGGTTCCGAGTCTAAGATTGTTCCTCATATAAAGACACCGCCCTTCTGAATTTGATCTTTGCACTTTTCGATCAAACCCTGTTCTTGCGAGTGTGGTGAATTTTCCTTCGTCTTCCTTCCTTCGGACTCCTTTCAAGGTAACCTCCTTCTCCTTCTTCTGCCCCACTCGATCTGTCCGATGGCTACACTTAGAATAGGTGGTTTCGCGTCGGGGTTTGGGGTCCCTCCGGTTCTAGAGTCTGGCAATCCCCCGTCCCCAAGTAACCCCAGGCTACATGTCCGGATCCTGACAAGGGAAGGGCTTGCTATTCGAGGACCCGATCCGTAGGGATGATGTTCAGGCGACAGAGAGGCTCAATGTTCCCCTAATGATCCTTAGGTCATCGTCTATCGTCCCCTTCTCAACAGCCGCAGAGATCCGGGAGAAATATTTGTGTCACCCGTACGACGTCCGGATCCCCTTTGGTGACGAAAGGATATATTTCCCAAGGAGCTGCGAGGCCGATGTGTACGACGAGATGTTCTACATGGGGCTCCGCTTCCCTCTCCATCCTTTTATCATCCAGGTTATGGAACTCTTGATGGTAGCCCTGTACCAGCTGACCGCGTATTCGATTGCGACGCTGTCGGGTTCGTTAAGATCTGCAGCATACACCGCTTGGAGCCGATTCTGTCCCTCTTCTTTAACTAATTTCGGATTCAGACAGTCGGTCGTGGATCATGGCAGCACATCCGCGCCCAAGCGGGGAGGGAGTGCTTGCTTGGCCTGCCCCGTTGGGTGCGTGACTGGAACTTGAATTACGTTTTTGTCATTTTCCTCGGGGATGCTGTGATCCTGACAGGTTGGGGAGGTCTAAGTATGAATTGACGATGTCCCTCTCCGAGGCCAATCAGGCAGCGGTCCAGTTGTTGTCATCTTTGCCCTAAGTGGAGAGATCAGGCTGGCCCTTACTGGACGACCTTCTCCTTAAGAACGTCATGTGGTCCCACGGTAGGCGCTTTGTTTTCTTTCTGCTTCGCCTTTTTTCCTTCTCTGATCTTCTTCCTCCCTGCAGAAATGACGGGTCAGGAATTCAGCCGTGACGTTGGCGAGCTCATTCGTCGGGGCGCTAGCAGCGGGCAGGGAAATCCTTCTGGCCACGCGTCTCGCCATACGATGGATGACGAGATCCACTGGGCCGATCCTGCGGTTGGGAGGCTAGAGGCGGCAGTCGCTGCCACGTCGCCGACCCAGGTCGCCATTGAACCCCCTACGGGGGAGAACGTGGCTGTCGGTCTCACTGGCTCTGCCCGTGTCGAGGGAGACCCTCGAGCGCCCGCAGGGGGCCATGGGGGGGGTGAGGAAATGCCCCCTCTAGAGTCTGGGGGGCCCAAAGAGAATAAGAAGAAGAAGAAGACCACGGAGGTCCGGCCCTCGATGGTGCCCGAGACTTCGATCATCTTGAGTGCAACCCTCCCGTTAGCGGAGGTGGCCACTTCTGTTAGTATGGCCGAGCCGTCTCTGGTTGGTACAGGAGGTGCCCTGTTGATGCTTGAGGTTGGTTTGGAGGTCCTGCCCAGGGAGTCGGTCTTCATTGATCGAGGCGTGGCCACTCAGTTGGCACAGGGCTCCGTCCTTCCGAGGAACCGCTCCCTCCTGGAGAGGGTTCACTCTGGTCGATTGGCGGACGACCTGGTCTGGCAACTCCAGCATGTTGGTCTTTCTACCGTATCCGACCCCGCTTCGTGGTATCCCTGGCTCACACCTTCTATCTTGTAGGTCTCTGTAATGACCGTGGAGGCACAGCACCGCACGACACAGGTGATCTGTCTCGAGGAGTCCTTGGCGCAGGAGCGCCTGAGGGTTGGGGAGGCTGAGGTGACAGTCAAAGAAGCCTACATGGAAGCTCGTCGCTTGCAACGTCGGGTGGACGAAATCACCTGCGAGGTGGAGAACTTGAAGGGGTCCCTGGCGGCCGCTCAGAGGTCTGCCCAAGAGTCGGAGGAGGCATCCCGCCGGGAGAGAAACAAGCTCTGGTCCGAGCTAGGAGCCTTGCAACAAGTGCACCCTGCCCAGCTCGTCGAGGAGGTGGAGATGGGTTATGAGGGGGTCCTGAGGCCGAGGATCGTGGAAGCCCTCAAGGAGGCCTTTGAGTCCAATGAAGACCTCTTGGTCCCGAGGATCGTGAGAGCCTTTAGGGACTCCTTCCAGAGGTTCGAGGAGCGGGCCCGGTAGGCGCTTCCCTGCCCCCAACAGGTCCCGAGTAGCCTGCTCGATCGGAGCAAGGTGAGGTTCCGGGTGATGCCTCCTCCCGGGTCCCGATGCCATAGGCGACGTTCCCCCACCATTGTTCCCTCCTTTGTAAAAAGGAACAGTTTTTGAAAGCAGTGAATAGTTTGTTTTGTGGGCCTCTTTTCCTTTTATACGTTGTCGTGTTCCTATGTTGTACTTTATCCTGTTTTTGTCAAGCGTTTTCTGGGTTGTCCCCTTTATTGCTCCCCTCCCGCTGGTGCAGACCGCCGATTAGGACTGCTGTGGGTCTTTCTTTTCACTGATTGAGTTGTTGTCTTACGGTGGATGTGGACCTTGGCCTCGCGGGAGATAGTAGTGGTCGGGTTGATTAGGGGGATCAACCTTTTGAGGCTAACGTTCTCCAGCCCCCCCATGGGCGATCCATCGCTGGCCCCTTACCACCCGCTGTGTGGGGGCAGATGGACCTAGGAATGTCACGTCGATTTTCCTGATGCGTTAGGGCCTAGGAAGTGTTCTCGACCAACCAGTTGTTCGGCCCATCGAGGGCTGGCCTGCGATCCTCAGGTCGAGTCAACGATCGCCCTGCTGAAGGACTCGCTTTCAGTCTTATGGGCGATCGGGTGATCGGCCCACTGGGGGAGTTGCCCCCATACTTATAGTCGATCAGGTCGGTTGGCCTACTGGGGGAGCTATCCCTAGGCTTGTGGTCAGCCGATGTACCTGCTTACTGGGGGAGTTGCCTCCAGCCTTACGGATGGTCGGGTAGGTCTACATGCTGGGGGAGCTACCCTCAGGCTTACGGTAGATCGATGGATCGGCCCGCTGGGGGAGTTGCCCCAGCCTTACGGTCAACCCTTGTGACCGGCCTGCTGGGGGAGTTTCCCCCAGCCTTACAGCCAGTCGGGTCGGTTAGTTAGCTAGGGGAGCTACCCCTAGGCTTACGGTTAACCGATGGACCAGCCTACTGGGAGAGTTGACCCCAGCCTTACGGACAGTCGGGTCGGTCCACCTGCTGGGGTAGCTAGCCCCAGGCTTACTGTAGATCAATGGATCGGCCCACTGGGGAGTTGTCACTAGCCTTACGGACTATCCTTGGGATCGACTTACTGGGGGAGTTGCCCCCAGCCTTACAAACGATCCTTGGGATCGGCCTGCTGGGGGAGTTGCCTCCAGCCTAATGGACGATCGTCATGATTGGCCTGCTGCGGGAGCGTCCTCCAGCTTTGTAGCTAATTGTTGAGCCTGGGGATGAAGCCACGACTGATTGTTCTGCCCTCTCACTCGATGACGTGCATAGTTGTCTGGACAACATTCACCTTCTTTCCTTTGTCCATCTATCTGGACGTCCCTTCTCTAGGGGTTTCTATTGGATCGTCGACAAAATTCTTCAGGTGGCCTCGGCTGATCAATCTCTCTATGTCCTTCTTCTGGGTCCTCCGTGCCGTCGTACTTTTCTAAAGTCGACACCTTGAATCAAGACGGTACCCGTGCATCGGTAATGCTCCTGGATAATAGGAAGTGGTCATCTCTACAGCCCCCAGGACCTCCCCTCGTGTCGACACGAGGGCCGAGCTACCAAGGCGGGCTGACGGGGGCCCAAGGGGAGCCCCTTAGAGCCCATCCGAATCGGGGATAGGCGTTGGTCGTCGAGCGCTCTTCCTCTCGCAACGGTACTTCCGGCTCCTATGCCTCCTCTGACGGGGCTCTCTCTCCAATTCGGCCGGTTCTCGACGGTTCGACAGTCGGGTGACCGTCGACGTGTAGAGTGTGCTCGTCGAGACGAGGCTGTGGTTGACTCGTTTTTAGCCCTTTGGGCCCTCCCTCCACCTCATCCTGGAGTGAGGTGGGTGGGAGGGATCGGACCAGGACGAAGTTTGGCATGGTGAACCACCGTTCTGGGTTGGCACCCTCGCCGCCATGGTCGGTGACTACAGCCGAGCGTAAAGGTCGGTGGAGCCCCCATCGGTCGGGGACAACAGCTAACCCTTCTTCCGGGAGGAGCGGGCCGCCCACGAGCTGTTGAATCGCCGCAACCAATGTCCAGAGGTGGGCATTGGTTTCCTGTGTAAAGAGGCGGAGCTGCTCCTGGGTCATCGAACGCAAGTCACTGGTCCCCCAGTAGTGTTGATGTGCTGGTTCTCAGCGGGACGTATGTTGGATCTGGATCCTAGCCTAGAGGGGGGTGAATATGCTAATAAAAATAATTCGTGCAATCCACGAATAAGCACACGCAGTTATAGCAGCAACAGTGTAAATAAAAAGCAGACACAGAGTAATAGCAGATTTACCCTGGTTCGGTCGTCCCAACGACCTACTCCAGCCCCCAAAGCAGAACTAGTATTAAATAGCGCAATAGGTACAAAACCACAAGTTAGAGCACGCTCAGAGCACCCTCTACGTCTCTACACTCGCCAGGCTCTCAGTACCCACACACACACACACACACACAGTGTTTTATCTCACTATCAATCCTAGTAATGCTTTCTACCAGCTAGTCCCAAACTAGCTGGGTCCCACTTGTCTAGTCCCAACTAAACAAGTCCCAAAATAGTCACAGAAAATATAGGTAAAGTTTCCCCTACAGAGAATATTACACTAAGACACAAATAAAAGAGTTTAAGGGTTTAGAAATGCTCAGTTTATGTCAGTGTAGGCGTCTCTGTCAATCAGCACATCGTCAGCTCCAATCTGACGCAAACAGTGTCTCAATCTGACTCCTGGATTGCAAAATACACACTAGTGTGTGTGTAAAAAAATTCAGTTCAAATCCTTATAATTGGGCGGTCTGTGCGCAGAGCAGCTCCCTTTAAATAAGTGGTCGGTGTGCAGAGAAGTTTCAGATCATTTCCTTTTAACCTCGGTCGGTGCGCAGAGCAACTCAATTAAATCTCTGAGCCACGTCAGCCTGCGGATTACTTCTTTTCATTTCGATCTCACGGCACCCCCGATTGCCACGTCAGCACGCGAACTCCGCTTCGCATTCGTCTTCAGCTTTTAGAGCATGCAGGTAGAGTTCTTCGGTGGTGATGTTCAATGGCTCTCGGCGATGGCTCCGACACAAGGCGCTTGTGCAGCGATGGACATCGCCTTCTTCGTCTTCGACGGCGACGAGCAACTCCTCTTCGACGGCGTTCTTCACGGCGGGTGGACTTCGACGATGTGCAGATGGCAGCGGCGATGGCAGCTGCTCCAAGCGGCTTCTTTGGCAACGTCGAGCGATGGAAACTCCTCGGCGATGGTAGGCTCTCAGCAACGGCGAGCGCTCGGATCTTCAGCACCGACGAGTATGGCTTCGTGCAGCGGCGATGGCGACTTTGTTTGACCTCGGCAGCGACGAGTTCTTCTCCGACGATAGCAAGGGCTCGTTGGGGATCTCTGAGAGACAGCTTCACGAAGTGATCTCCGGCTTCTTCTCACAGCGCTCCTTCGATAGTGAAGACGGCGGGAACAGCAAAGCAACTCCCCTGTGCAGCAGCGAGGGTTCTTCGATGATAGCAGCGGCAGTGGCTTTGTCACGACGACTCGGAGCAGTGACGACTTCTCCAGGCAGCGGTGTTCAGAAGACGGCGATGGGAAGAGCAGCTGTGGGTTGTCGACGTTCGATGGCAGCTGGATGCGACAACGATGACTTTGAGGACGGGACTTGAAGATGACGATCGCTGCTCCTCCGGTGGCGATCTCGTACAGCAGCAGTAAGCTCTTCAAAGGCGGCAGCTGGTTCTCAGATGGCAGCGTTGTTTTGGAGTTGGAAGCTTGGCTTGCGTGACTTGATTAAGGCTTGGAGATGAGTTTTGTAGATGACTTTATGAAGGGGTTTTGGCCTTGAGATTTTGTGTGCGGGAGATGTTTGTAGCGTAGGGGTCTAAGGCTAAGGCTTTGGCTTACTTGTGGCGGCTTAAAAAATGAAGAAGAAGATGGGTTTCTTTGTATTGCGAGACCTAGCCTCTCAAAAATGACCTAGCCTCTCAAAAATGTTTGATCCCCTTTCTTTTTGTGTTTTGCCGCATCTCAACCCTAAAGAATAGTGGTGTTTAAATACTAGATAGGGTATGACTTGGTCTAGGGCTTTGGCATGCGTGGATAGCCCCTTGGCTATAGGCTTTTCAAATAAGATTTGTTATTTGAATAGAGATGATATCGTGAGAGATTTGATTTGAATAGGAATAGGATAAGAGCAAGAATCTTTAATAGATTTGATCAAATCACTTTGATTAAATTTGTCTCCATCTCTTCCAATATTGACCAAGTCAAAATAGTTTTGTGCACACCGCCTATTCTCTTTTCAACTTGCTATATGTTTAGTAATTACTTCAACTATTGGGAAGATTATCGTTTCGCCTTTCCTGAAACACACTAAGCACACACGTCAGATATAACGACACGTTTGTCATCATCAAACCAGGGTCCTAGATCGTTGCTTTCAACAATCTCCCCATTTGGTGATGACAAATCCATAAAAGATTTGAGCAATAAGTATGTGTGTGTGAAGTGTGTTGAATGGTGTAATGCAATTACAAAGCATGCACAGTAAGTACAAAGCATGCACAGTAAGTATGGCAAATATAAGCAAGCCCCCCCTTCTCTCAAGCCCCCCCTTCAACATTATTTTTCATGCTCCCCCTTCAACAAATATAAGCATGCTCCCCCTTCTCTCAAGCTCCCCCTTCAACAAATAATACGGACATCAAATCTGTC
>JAULAV010005828.1:0-20086 GCA_030789695.1 Scilla litardierei
ACCCCACCAAATAACTCAACAAACTACGCAATACAAAAAAAATAAAAGTCCCAAAAACATTGAGTAGAATTTTATAAAAAGCAAACAAAATAACAGATAGAAGTCATATGTCAAAGGAGAAACACAAAAAAGAGAAGGTAGTAAAACAGAGAATAAAACAAATAAAACAAATAAAACCGAGAAAATAGGAAGGAAAAAGGAAAAAAGGTAAACCAGAATATAAAGAAGATAATGAAATCGAAAAATAAAAATTAAACAATAAATAAGAATAAAGTGAAACAATGGAAAAAGACATTAGAAGAAATAAATAAAAGGAAAAAAGAATAAAAATCAAATCCTATGAAAAAATATAGCATGAAACAAAAAAACTCACCATTCCGGTTGATCTGAAGAGATGCAGTTTCATCTCCGTCCATGTTTTGCAAAAAAATATAGAGAAAAATTTAAGAGACATGATAGATTAGATTATAAGTCAATGTTGATATCCTTCTACTCATATTACTCAAAATTCACTCATAGGAAGCCTATGCATAGGGTACAAGTAAAATAAAGTAGAAGTAATAATACAGTATGACGTTCTCATCATATTTTATCCAACATGTACCCCTTGGTGGGAGAGAAGAGGTGTGTTAAGCAAAAACTTGTGTAAAAATATATAGTTGCTTAAGCAAAGGTAACTGAAGCGGCCACCTTGTCAAAACCACCTAGTCACCTTGGCAAATGCTTTTTAAATCATTGGCTGATATATAGGCACATCCGACTTTTATTAGATTAACAAGGTTATCCTGCCATCTCCTTTCATCAGGGGATTCCATGGTAAGATACCAGAAAATATAATGTTACCGATGCCTTGGTGATTTTCTACAATCCTTATTACATATGAGGGATGTTTTTGAATGTGTCCCATGTGACAATGTCACATCGCCACATGGGACAACCTTGTTAAACCCAAAACCCAAAAAAATCCAAAACCCCACCCAACCCCTTAAAATACACCCAAACCCAAAACACCCAAAGTCACACTCCCAATAAAAAAACCAAAAACCCCAAGACAATACACACACTCAAACACACTCTTCTCATTTTCACCCGGTTTTGCCCTCATCGAAATACCCGTGTGGATTGGTTTTGGGTTGTCCGTGCACTTTGTGCACGGGTTATTTCTAGTCCTTTTATTAGAAACATATCGTGCTATTTGGATGGTTGCCTAGTCACTAAGAAAAACTGGTGGATAAGCAAATTAGTGATTTCAGCCATCGTTGGGCTAATGAACATCAGCAAATTCTTGAACTAAAGCAGTGATTGGGACATTTGTGGATGTATGCCCTTAATCATGAACAGTGTTCTAAAACAAGTTATATGCGGCCGCATATGCGGCCGCATATAAGGATGCGGCCATTGACCGCATGAGAATTAAGATATGCGGTCAAATTATGCGGTCGGCCGCATAATCGACTGCATAAATGTTATGCGACCGCATATGCGAATATGCGGGCGCATAATCGACAACTAAAAAATCCCAACCCGTTAAGAAACACGACCCGTTAAACATAAAAATCAGTTTTTTAATTTTAAAATACTTAAGTTTGACATGCTTTTGATTTAGACGTAAAACTAAATAGTTATGTTTTGCGTGCAGATTGCTTTAGACGTTAAATTTTAGTTATTTTATGTATTGATCGTCATAATGGCGCTGATATTTTAGTAAGAGTTAATCTATATTTTTAAAAGCTAATATGATTTTTTTCCTTATTCCTACAATTCTTATCTTTTTTAATTTAATATACACAAACACATAAACTTATTGCTTATTTATATACTAAATTATTCATTTTCGCGTAAACCGCGTAAACCGCATAATCGGCCGCATAATCCGCTTATGCGCTATGCGCTCACAGACCGCGCGCATAATGAAACTGCCTTTTATAACACCGATCATGAATACCAATAAACAAAGATCAGTGCAGATATGATAGTTGTGAAAGATGTAAAAGAATGGGAATTTCAAGTGGGTGCTTCCAGCTCAACTCATCCTGACAAAAATCAGCATCGTCAATCTCTACCTTGCAACCAGCCTCCATGTTGAATGTTTGAACACCCATTGCCAACTCATGGAGGTTAACATCTTGGTGTTGATCATATAATTTTATGCTTAAGAAGGAATTGGGACATGATGTTGATCATATAATTCTAAGCATCACTTGGTGTTGATCATATAATTCTACTGGCATTGAGAAATCTTTTGTCTTAGGCCTGTGTTTCACATCATGGCCCATTTGCTGATATTGAACTTCATTGAGTGCAATTATGATTATGCTATGTTAGATTATTGAAAATGTAGGCCACATACGTACGCCCTGCTGCCCCTGCACGTACCTGTACACAATGTCAAAGTAATCTTGCTTCTACATGCTCAAACCAAAGGATTGATCGTGGCTTCCCTAGATGCAACCAACCAGCTTCTTGTATTCTTTTCTTTTCTAAGAACCATAAGTTCGTCTTGGAAATGCAGTTTCTGTTTTCACTTGGGCAATGCTGAAAACTGTGCTCATTTTATCATAGATTCTTTGGAGATGCGTAGGTACAGATAACTTTGGACAGATGCAATTCATCTATCACAGCCTTTATTTTTTTCATTTTATTTTTATTCTAACACTACATTCCTAATGGGTATAATTTATTATTTCTTTTTGGAGTATAAATCACATATAAGCTCTTTATAAGTACCAATTATGCTTGTTTCACTTTGGATAGTGATGGTGCTGCTGCATTGGTATTGATGAGTGGAGAGAAGGCTCAAGATTTGGGGTTGCAAGTAATTGCAAAAATCACAGGATACGCCGATGCTGCTCAGGTATGGGCCTTGGAAATGGGGGTCTTTATTGTTGTAATCACAATACACTACATGTTTTTCATTGGTAGGAAAGTGGAGATTGTCCACGATTGCTTTAATTCCTAGGTCTAAAGCTCAATATGTTTTGGACTTTGGAGGATATTCTTGTTTCTGTTTTCTTTCCACTTTTTGGGTGAATTATAGATAGAATAATTGGACATGCATGCAGGCTCCAGAGCTCTTTACTACAGCACCAGCAGTTGCAATACCAAAAGCTATTTTAAATGCCGGCTTGGAGGCTTCTCAAGTTGATTTTTATGAAATTAATGAAGCTTTTGCTGTATGTGCTCATGCTATCATTTTTTCTTTGATTATTCTATTCTTCTTATACATCAGTTACTTGATTTTTCTGATAACTTTCAACTTATTGGTGGCAGGTTGTCGCCCTGGCAAATCAGAAACTTCTTGGGCTTCCTACTGTAAGTTCTCCGGATTTCTTTAAAGTTTACATTCTTACAAGATTTAGTATAAACTTCATCTCATATTATCCGTGGCATTATAACTATATTTGTACATGATAATGGCCATCAAATATGTATAGTAGAAGAGGCCTCTTTTGTTGTTTGGCTTACATTCCCGGATTGTGTCTTGCTGCAGGAAAAGGTTAATGTACATGGTGGAGCTGTAGCTCTAGGGCATCCCCTAGGCTGCAGCGGAGCTCGCATTCTGGTTTCTTTGTTGGGGGTACGTGTCATGTCCTGTGCACTATACTTTCATACCACAGTGGTTGGGAATCTTGGGATGGTACTCTGTGCTCACACACTATGATGTATCGTGTATAAGTTGTTCTCCTTACAGTTGTTTCCTTTAGTTTTTTGTGTCAATGAACCTATCGTCTTGTATCCTATCATTATATTTGTTTTTTTGTGCTTGGCAGGTACTTAGGCAGAGAAATGGCAAATATGGAGTTGCAGGTGTTTGCAATGGTGGTGGGGGTGCTTCTGCAGTTGTTTTAGAGCTTGTTTGAGCCTGTTAGATATGGTAAATTCAAGTTCCTTTCGTTTTTCTGTACATTTTCCCAAATGTTAAAAGCTTGTGTTTCAACTCTGTTCTCAACATGAAAGCAACAATGTTTTTTATTACAAACTTAGTAAGCCACTTGCTCTTTCCTGAAAATTTTACTAGCAGAAATTCGCATGTGCACACTATCATGTATTCGAAGGTTACGGCTTTAGATGGCATCTTATGAATCCGAGGGCATAAATGGAATATAAGCTAACTCAATCGTTGATTATTTTGTTTTGCATATATCTAGATCAAAACTGGTAGCATATCTGAGTTTACAGTCTACATTATTGTCACGTGTAATTTGGAGCAATACTTTTTGGGTATACTAAAGAAACCCCCTAAATTTTACCTTGAGGACTCAGATACCTTATCTTCTCTCAGATGAACCCTTGCTATCCATTAAGTTGGTGATGTTCTAGTTCCTCTCTATTATGTGAAATATTTCTTCCATCCCTTCTGTTGCGGCCATCAATGTTTGGAAAAGACGGTTTAAATCTGCCACACAATAGATATATGACAAGTTCAGACAGACCCTCGAGTCAAAGAGAGAAAGGGCTGGGATAGATGCCACTAAAACTATGCCTTTAATGTGGAGGTGTTTAACAAAAGAGCATAAGGCACTATTTATAAGAATATGAAAAAATGTGCTAGTAACAAAAGGTGATAAAAGATAAGCATGGAGCATAAAAGGAAGAAAATACCGAGAGGTTACCAGTAATCACTTGATCGGTGGCCTCAACCTCCCCAGATGATATAGTGAAGAACTGCTGTCTGGGTTGATTCGGCCTAGCCTGCTGGAGGGCACGATGCTGACTGGGCAACGACAGAGCTCTATGAGTGGCACTGGTGGCTGCTGGAACAAGTGTGACAGGTGGATGGCGGGTCCTCTGTGAGCAATATCTAGCTGCATGCCCAGCCGCTCCATAATTGAAGCACTTGTGTTGTAGGATGCGTCAGTCCTTCTTGAGATGCCCACTCCTGCCATAATGGTATCACACGACTGGTGGCTAAGTAACGGTTGGAACTCCTGGTTTTTGAACAGCTGCTAGAACACTTGGTCGCTTGAACTGCGTAGTCTGGCGAGGAAGCATCGCATTCTTCACGGGCACCACAGGGTGCCTACTCTCTCCAAACTGAACTGCATTGCATCGACTGGCACGGGCCTCATTGCCGCTTCCAGAACATCATCGTGTAAGTCATACTGGACTGCGATTAGCTACTCTTGGATGTCAAAGTTCCATCCTTGTTGGAAACGCCTCGCTGGTCTGCATGGTAGCAACCATTTATGAAGCAAACCTACAACTGTGAAAGGTCATTACAAAAATCCTAGGAATAACAAAAGAGTTTAAGAGCCTAGAATCAAGAGAGGGTTGCCGGCTAAGCATCGAAATCTATGCATCACACTCGTCCACAATCTTAGTCGTCAGAGGAAAGTGCTTGGTGTCAAAGGCTTCTTGAAGGTAGCCCACTCAATATGCTGAGTTAGTCAGGATTCCTCCGCTTACTACCAATTCCTCGCATTGTCAGTCGGTTGTAGCTTGAATATGTCCACCTGCAATCCTGGTGGAATACGAGCTGCTCGCAAGTTGTCTTCTGTGTTGTGTGACCACTCCTCTACATATTGGGTACTCTCCTTGCCCAAAAAATAATTCGGATGCAGCTCCCGAAATTGCTCGACTCGCCTCATTTCGTGGAGCCGGCTGAAGTCTGTTAGATCCATGCGCGGCTAAAGAGGGGAGGAAATTACTTTGCGCACAACAAGTCATGGAGAAATTACTTTGCGCACAACAAGTCATGGAGAAATTACTTTGCGCACCACAAGGAGGGTTTTTCTATTTAAACTAGGGCTAGCCGTCATTTGTATTCATGCTTGATATTTGGAGATTTCTCTATTGAGCGTCTTAGGAGTAGTTCTAGATCTAGACGAGTGCGGACGTCCTCTAGGCGTCTTGGGAGGAGAATACACCTTTTTGTATTCAATTATCTTGTTTTTGCTATTGTTTTCTCAATAAAAATTCTATCTTTTGTTGGTTCCTAATAATTTGGTATCAGAGCGCGTGACGATCCATGGCGGGAATTGAAGGGGTAAAGAAATCGGTTGACGATTTGGTGGAATACATCGAGCACATGAAGGCAAGACAAGCAAAGAACGACGAGCAATTTGCAAAAATCATGGAGTTATTGACAGCGCGCATCCACGACGGCAAAAACCCTAATTTTGGGCAAAAGACGTCACCTTTGGAGGAGAAAAGCCCAGATCTAGAAATTTCAGATCTGAAATTTTCAGATTCAGATCTGAAGGTGACGGCGGAAGACGAGAAATTATTTAGATCTGAAACTTTCGGATCTGAATCTGAAGGCGGCGAAAAATCAGATCTGAAGACGGCGGCGGAAGACGAAGACGAACCCCCAAGACGAGAAAACCCTAGCCGTCATCTCAAGAAAGCGGACACGCCATCTGCAGAATTTCTGCAGGGGCTGGCCGCCATGCAGAAATTCTGAAGGGGTCACAGCAGCCCCTGCAGGGCCCGGCAGGGCCCCTGTAGGCCCCTGCAGGGGCGCAGGAGCCCCTGCAGGCCCCGGCAGGGGCCCTGTAGGGCCCGGCAGGGGCCCAGGAGCCCCTGCAGGCCCGGCAGGAGCCCAGGAGCCCGTGCAGACTCCTGCCGTGGCCCTGCAAGGCCCGGCAGCCCCTTCAGCATCGACGACAGACCCTCCGATGTAGCGGACAGCGATTTTTCAACTTTCTGGGCCTAAAACAGCGAGCATTTGAGCTTCCGGAAGGACGACGTGGGCCCCAAGGCCATTGGTTCTCAGTTCAAAGTCCTTCAGAGCGCCAACATCTCAGTTTTGGGCATAGAGGGCCTTCAGATTTGACTGGTGGCGACCGTGGCTTCCGTCTGAGCGTTGATGAAGGTGGTGGAGACCAATCTCATCCTTTCGATCCGGGAGGAGACATGCAATACGTGGAATGGATGGCACACACACTCCATGCACCAACTTGAGGACAAGGTGGATTTTCAGGGGTGGAGTAATGTTAGATCCATGCGCGGCTAAAGAGGGGAGGAAATTACTTTGCGCACAACAAGTCATGGAGAAATTACTTTGCGCACAACAAGTCATGGAGAAATTACTTTGCGCACCACAAGGAGGGTTTTTCTATTTAAACTAGGGCTAGCCGTCATTTGTATTCATGCTTGATATTTGGAGATTTCTCTATTGAGCGTCTTAGGAGTAGTTCTAGATCTAGACGAGTGCGGACGTCCTCTAGGCGTCTTGGGAGGAGAATACACCTTTTTGTATTCAATTATCTTGTTTTTGCTATTGTTTTCTCAATAAAAATCCTATCTTTTGTTGGTTCCTAACAAAGTCCTTGTTGAAGAATTCGAGTCTCTTGCTGAAGCTGATACATCCCACTCAACACTTCCTTCAAACCTACATGTGCAACATTCGTGAGAGCATTGGTGCAACATTCGTGAGAGCATTGTTTACTGATGCATTCGTGAGGGCATTGTTTACTGATGCATTCCCAATTGACGCATTATGGTCCATTCTCCACAGGCGCCTCGTTCAAATTGGCTGGCGCATCACCACGAGTCCTTCTGGTGTAGTGCTGAGACATGATGAATCTAGAAGGAAAATAGTTATGGAGTTATATCAGAAAATAGCTGGTTTATCCTCGGGATTTAGTTTTCTTTCTATTTCAATTGAAGTTTTTATGGATATATCCTTATATCAAACTTGCAGCCCTTACTCATTAAAATTCAAGTTGTAATAATGAATTCCTATTTTTGCAGGAACTTTATGTTTTAGATATTATTTCTATTGCTTACTAAATAATTTGCATGGAGAATCTATTTGGTTTTATTTTTACGCTAGGCATATTTAAATAAAGGAAAACATGAAAAAAAAGAATATATATATATATATATATATATAGACTAGGATCCATTCAGATGTATTAAACTTGCGGATCTATCCAAGTCAAATTTAAAATTAGACAACCTAAATAGTAAGTCCATTTCGTTGGATGTGATCTAACATGTCTAAAATATATTCAAACAAAATTTCAACTAATTTGGACATGTTTTGCCCATGCATAAAATGGTTGCAAAATTAGCCGATTTTATGACTATTCCAAAACATTGATTTTGCAACCACTTAATGCATGGGTAAAACATGTCCAAATTAGTTGAAATTTTTTTTGGATGTAGTTTAGACATGTTAGATTACATCCAACGGAATGGATTTTCTAATTATGTTGTCTAATTTTAAATTTGACTTGGATGGATCCGCTTGTTTGAGCTATTCGAATGGATCCTACTCAACATATATATATATATATATATATATATATATATATATATATATATATATATATATATATATATATCATAATTTCCTTCGATTTAAACACTTCATGGGCCTTCTGTTTCACGCTCCATGTATCTTGGAAAGCATGACGTGACAGATTTTTGGTGATGGCCCATGTAGGTTCCTACGTCCATGCAAATTCTTTGACGAGTTACGGCATAAAAGAAACATCATGGTCACATTTTAAGATGAAAGCCATAAAAGCAAAAGTAAAATAATAACAATAATTGTAATAGTAATAACCTTTAGGAAAAAAGTCCTTTTCAAATTTATAGTCGGATATAACCCCTTAACTATTTTCCATTTAGTTTCATCATGTCTCGGCACTTACACCCAGAGGACTCGTGGCGATGCGCCAGTCAATGTAAATGAGGCGCATGTGGAGAATTGACCAGTGGATAATGCATTGATTGGAAATGCTCTCACGAACACTGTACTTGTAGGTTTGGAGGAAGTGTTGCGTGGGATGTATCCGCTTCAGTAGTAATAAATTCAGATTTTGTAGCAAGAACTTCAACTGGCTCCACGGAATGAGACATGAGTCAAGCAATTTCGGGAGCTGCACCTGAAGTATTTTTCGGTAAAGGAGAGTACGCTGGATACAGAGGAGTGACCGTGTAACACAGAGGACAGCTTACGACCTGTTTGTGTTCCACCATGATCGTGTGCGGACATCGTCAAGTTACAGCTGACCAACAATGTGAGGAATTGGTGGCAAATGGTGGAGTCCCGACTAACTCAGCTTATTAAATGGGCTACTTTCAATCAACGGTTTGACATCAAGTACTTTCCTACGACGGCTAAGTTGGAACTACCACATCGTTCATCAATCGTGTCCAATGTTCCAAGACTATGGATGAGTATGACGCAAAGTTTTTGATGCTTAGCCGGGAATACTTCTTGATTCTAGACTTTTAAGCTCATTTGTTATTCCTAGGATTTTTTATATGACCTTTCACTATTGTTGCAGGTTTGCTTTAGAAATGGTTGCAACCCCCACGGACCAGACGAGGCGATTCAGGAGGGATTGAACTCTAATATCCAAAAGCAGCTGATCGCAGACCGGTATGACTCACAAAAGATGTTCTGGAAGCGGCAAGGAGGTATGAGGTCCTTGCTAGGCGACTTAAGGCAATTCAGTTTGAAGAGAATATGCACTCTGTGGTGCCTATGAAGAATGTGATGCATCTACTCCAGGCTGCACAGTTCAAGCGACCATGTGTTCCAGCAGATGTACGACTAAGAGTTCTAGCAATTGCTTAGCCACTAGTCGTGTGCTACCCTTATGGCAGGAGTGGACATCTCAAAAAGGTTTGCCGCATCCTATAACGCAAATGTTGTAATCATAGAGCGGCTAGGCGTACCACCTGTCACACTTGTTTCAGCAGCCACTAGTGCCACTCAGATAGGTTCGACGTTGCCTAATCAGTAACGTGCTCTTCAGCAGGCCAGGCCAAATCAACCCAGACACCAGATCTTCATTATATTAGCAGAGGCTATCTATCAAGTGATTACTAGTAACCTCTCGACCTTTTCTTTCTTTTGTGCTCCATGCTTATCTTCCATCACCTTTTGTTAGTAGCACATTGTATTCCGTTCGCATGAGAGTCCACGGAGACCTGTCAAAGAAGTACATTGAGGTAAGATATTTCTTTTATCTTAGAATTCTCAAATGATATGTGTGGTGATGTGAGTGAACGTCGTGTCTCGATCGGAGACTTTACATACAAGCAGACCATGAAGTCTCACGATATCTGACACAAGCTCACTCACATCTCAATACATATAATCACATATGACAAAAGAAATCTCTTACCTTCATGTACTTTTTTAGGATCTCTGTGGACTGCCCCCACACGAAAAGGAACAAATTGTGTTGACTTGGTTAATCGATTAACGATCACTCAAACGTTATTATGCTTTGAGTTTCGTAGTAATCCAGTCACAAAATCCATTGTGGCATGCTGCCAGTTTCACTTCGTAATTGGCAGTTGCTGTAGCATGCTTACGACACGATTATGTTCGACCTTCACCTGCTAGCACACCAAATACTTGGATATGCTCATAGCGACACTTCTTTTCATGACATGCCATCAGAAGATCTAACAAAGATTCTTGTATATTTTCGTACCCCTAGGATGAATAAAATAAGGAGAGTTGTAAGCTTCCTTTAATAGCCCGTCTTTAATCTAACTAGAATGTACACAAATCTTGCTGACGTACCTCAAAGATCCATCCTGATGAATAAGAAAATTTGTTCATAGATCCGCTTCTATTTATTCTCTGATCTTCTGTAACTTGGCATCATCTAACTGGACATTCTTGATCTGGTCAACAAAGGTTGATCGAATATGTAAATCCATTAAAGATGATGTGATCCCCGATAAAATAACTTCAATCTTTATCTCTTGCACTGTCGGTTGAAGTCTCCATTGCACTGTAAGAGTCATTATAGTTGGAAGTCGACTCAAGGTATCAGAGACGACATTTTCCTTTCATGGATGGTATTAAAGGTTAATGTCATAATCCGTCATAAGCTTTAACCATCTGTGTTGCCTCATATGAGCTCCTTCTGAGTGAAGATGTACTTCATGCTCTTATTATCTCTTATTATCTTTACATGCTCACCCAAAGGTAATGCTTCTAAATCTTGAGTGCAAAGATGACAACAACCAACTTTAAATCATGTGTAGGATAATTCTGCTCATGCACTTTTAGTTGCCTCGATGCAAAGGTAACCACACGTCCATGTCGATAAAACACACAACCAAGACCCTTTTCAGAAGCATCACAATACACCTCAAATCTTATGTCCGTTTCGAAATAGTCAAAGACTGATGCATTCGTCAATTTGGCCTTTAACTCAAAAGCTTGATCACAAGCTTCAGATCAAATAAATTCAACATTTTTTCTTTTAAGACGCATGATATGCTCCGCAATCATAGAGAAGTCTTGGATAAATCATTTGTACTAGCATGTGTGTCCCAAGAAACTACTGATCTTTGTTACTGACCTAGGGATCAACTAATTTCTAACAGTTGAAACCTTCTTCGGATCTATTGGTATGCCATCTCCAATCGTTATATGCCCAAGGAATGCCACTATCCAGCCAAAACTCGCACTTGTTATACTTAGTATAGAGCTAGTGCTTCTTTAGTGTCTCCAATAATGTCCATAGATGCTCTATGTGCTCCTCTTTGCTCTTAGAGTATGCTAAGATGTCATCAATGAATATCACTACAAACTTATGCAGAAAATCATAGAACACTTTGTTCATGAACGTCTTCTATGCAATGGTCACACCAAACGACATAATTAAGAACTCACAATGCTCATACTTAGTTCAGAAAGCTGTCTTGTGAATATCATTCTTCTTGGCCTTCACTTGGTAGTATCCACTCTGTAGATCCAACTTGAAAAAGACTCGAGATCCTCTGAATCAAGGTATCATCAATGCACGACAATGGATATTTGTTCCTCACAGTTATCTTGTTCAACTTCTGGTAATCAATGCATATCCTGTACGAACCATTCTTCTTCACCAATGGTACCGGTGCTCCCCCTAGAAAATACACTAGGACGGATCAAACTCTTCTGCAACAAATCAACTGCGTTTGAAGCTCATCCAACTCTGTCGGGGCCATACGATAAGGGGCCTTAAAGTTAGGTTGAGTGCTCGGTACCAAGTCAATCGAGAATTCAAGAGCTCGATCTGGTCTAAACTCGTAATGTCGTCGAACTCATGGACCACCACAGGTCTCTTTGGCTCTGCCTGCACTACTGTTGCTTTTGCCTCCTTAAGTTTGGCTCGAAATCGGTTCGGTCCAAAAGATCTCTCCCTTGTTGAACTCGAACATAGAATGGTCAAGTATTCTGAATACTACTTTTTCTTGATGGCAGTTGATAGTAACATGAAAGGTCCACAGCCAATCTATGCCAATAACCTATCACACCCTGCTTCTCAAAATACCTAGAGAGCAAAACAGAAGGCACATGCCATGTTTAAACCAAAGGATATAATGGAATATATAAACATTTTTTTCTTTTTCTTTTTCTACTTTTTTCCCACTTTTTCCTTTATTTACATATGATTAGTGTAAAAATAAAACCATACAGGTTCATGTAAATTATTTAATAAGTAACAGATAAAACATACCAATCAACGTTTCTCTAAAAAAAGAGTTCATTAGAACAACTGGAATTTTAGTGAACAAGAGCATGTTTTCAAAGTGCATGTCCTCTAAATTTGGCAGGTATCCATAATCAAATATGAATGTCTCAGCAAGATAATATCGGTATGTTCCCAAAGAAAAACCAACGATAATATACGCATGAAAGGAAAAGCATAATGTAACCAAAGCTCGCAGAAATAAATTGGAAATCTCATGCAACTGAAATAACGACATAATAGACATGTGTGCAACAAAATAAGTTAATCTACTGAAGTCACCAGTGTTCTAAATATTGGACCGATATCCGATATATCGGCCGCCATATCGGTTTTATCACTAAACCGATACGATATAGGCTTATATATTGCAGTTTTTGATATTTAGAAAAATATCGTCGCAATATCGGGTTGCGGCCGATATTACAGTCGATATATCCCTTTGAAATATCGGCCTCAATTCACAGTTCTTTAATAATAAAGTTAGCGGGTCGGTCCACTTAAAAGTGGATCCGACCTGAGTCATCCGATCCAATCATTTACATTAAAACGACGAGAGGCATCAGGATTTTTAAGAGATAATCGCTGCTTTGCCTTAATTCTAATCGCGTCGCTCCTCTCCTCTCGACACTTTGCTCCTTACGTCGCTTCGCTCAGCTCCGTTCGGCGAAAATTTCTGGCGACAATCGATAGAGTTTCTATAGTTTATATTTTCTTAGACACATCTATTCTTTTATTTGACATCATTTTTAGCCTCTGATATGACACTCCGATATTTAGTCAATATCCCCGATATTCATATTTAACGAGAGAAGTATAACCGAAACATGCTTTTATTTGAGTTAGTTTAGTTTATATCTTCTTAGATATATCTATGCTTGCATATTTCATCATTTTAAGCCTCCTATATGACACTCCGATATGTAGTCAATATCCCCGATATATCCTCGATATCCGCAATACGATATCAAATTTATTAGGCCGATACGCGACCGATATCCGATATTTAGAACACTGAAAGTCACTAATCTGATGCTAGGTGTGAATGATGTCTCTAAATCATGATGTCAACATGGAAATAAAAATCTAGTCTAAGTGCGTCACTCATGCTCAAGTGTAAAATATGCAATTTGGGTGTTCGGCCGCTCGGAATAGCAATTAACAATGGACTAAAAACTGGTCCTCATGGTGTAGCCACCGGTCTACCTCTATGGGCCAAATAACCCCCACAAACCAGGTCCAGACTGATAATGGGGGTCATCCACTCAGCTGCAATCCAAGCAATAACTGTGAGTCTTCACAAACAATGTCCAACAATAACACCATGTTACCTCCTACGAGTAATGGTCATTGGGAACCATCGTCACTCCTGCACCCTCGTGACAATGAGTTACCACAACCCTGTGTCATGTGTCTCAATGAGCAATAATCTACAACATATGATTTCAACATGTTATTCTCTTCTCTTATTGTTCATCTCAATTTCAATTCTCAACATCATTTCATGAATATTCTTCTCATGTAAGGATGACAAGGTGTAGTTAATTAGCTTACTAATTCTTTCAAGAGTTTACGATGATCAACTACTAATTATTCATACCACCATATTCATGGGTTAAACAAAGTTGATGTGTGTGTGTGTTCAAGTGTATGAATATTCACGGATGAATCAAGTGTATGTAAATCCTCATTGACGGTAACAAAGACATGGTTTAGACAAGGTATTAATGAAATCATTAGTATGACTAGATGAGACTGAATATTGCCATTTCATGTGCATACTTTTTAATCATAAAATAACAATAGTTGGACTACGTATTAATGATAGCATCAGCATGACTATATACATATATAATAATCCCACAAAAGCATTAAAAATAAACATTCAATAATCTACACAACAACTCACTTAACATATGATTAAATCATCTCTTTATAAGAGCAATCATGGAAATGGAATTATTTAATAATCCACACAAACAACCAATATATCAAGTTAAGAAATTGGTTTTGGGAACCTATTTACGACGCGGTGGAAGAAAGTGTTGGCTTCGTCGATGGGTGTGCGGGAAGTGAGAATCCGAGAGCAACACTTCGGAGCACTGGTCAGAAGAAAGAGTACATATAGCGACACCTCGAAACACGAGGACACAGGGGAGCACGAGGTTCATGGGGGAGGGTTAAGCACAGTGTATGCATTGTGAGTTTAAGGGGCTATGGGCTCAGTGAACACAGGGGGGGGCTCAGGGGAGCTCACGTTGGGGCAATGGGGCATGGCGAGGTGTTCGATGAGAGGGGAAGCTCAAGGAAACCCCACAGGAGGGGGCTCAGCATAGGGGACACGTCGGCAGCTAGGGGGTACGATGAGAGCGAAGGGATGAAATACATGGACACGGCAGCATGGCGTGCTCAAGGAGGGGAAGGGGCACCATACTGGGGAGAGGTGGATGGGAGGCCTGGTCAAGGGGACACTTGTCACATGACTGACATAGGATAGCTGAGGGGGTTTGGAATCTGGATCTGGTCTCGATCTGAGAGGGGAAAAATGAGTGGATGGTTTAAAATTGATTAGGGAAGTTGGGGTAGGTGGATTGTACGAATTTTGGGCAGCGAGTCAATGGATTGGGGTTAATCGTTAGTTAATTGGCAGATAAAGTTGGTGGGTGTGTGGAAAATTAATGTTAATTTTGTTTTAATGGGATTTGGTTTCGAAATTTATGGTTTCTGAATTTTTGGGTTTTGGGCCTGGAAAGGTGTAGAAAAATTCTGAAAAATTATTATAAATTTCAAAAAATAGAAAACTAATGAAAATAATTTGTCAAATTTTTTTGATCACAAAATAGTATATTTTGGGGTTAAATCTGTTATCGGGTTTTGGTTTGCGGGTTTGCGGGGTTTAAGTGGTTTTGACCTCGGAAAAATATTTAAAAATCAAGGAAAATATTTAGAAATCATAGAGATATTTTAAAATCATTTAAAATATTATTAAATAATATTTAAAGTATGGATACGTATTGACGATTTCAGACCCTCACATCATACCATCCTTATGTAAAAAAATTTCTTCTCAGAATTTATGGAAACTATGATGTGTTAAACGGGTACTGGTGGCTTTCACTTATTTCATCTTCTCGTTCCCAATTAAATTCCCAGGTGAGTCGTGCCGTCACATTATACTCACTAGATTGACAATCTTATTTTTGAAAATCTCTGTCGTCGACCTAGAATCTCCAATTGTTGTGCTCATAAGTCAAGTCTGGACGGACTGTAATCTCGAAGTAATCTACCACATGCCTAGAATCGCTCACATATTGTTGCAGTTGTAGGACATGGAACACGTTGTTCACTCCCTCCAATATAGGTGACAATGCAAGGAGATAATCCACCTCTATACTCCTCCAATACATCGGACGGTCTAATATACTGCGAAACTAAGCTTAGAATTCCTTCTTAAGCGGATGAGTCTTTGGTTGTCACTTGGTTGGATGATATCTTCAAGAATATATGGTCGTCAAGCTGAAACTTCAAGTGATGACGCTTTGTATATGTCTAATGTTTGTACCGATCTTGAGCAATCTGTAGCTTGTCTCTAATCGTTCTCACCACATTGAAGCGTCGGATGGGTGACGCGCGTAGCAGAGCTTACCAGAGGAGAGTTGCAGAAGGAGGGATGATGATTCAGGGAGAAGAATAAAGAACAAGATATTGATGATTGTGTTGGTGGAGATGATGATGATGATGATGATGAGAGGTGAGGGGGCAGCTGGCAGTTGCGAAGGAGATGCGGCGACACATGTGGTGGCCAGGTTTGGCGGGTTGTACCAGAAGGGAGAGGGCATGTGCATTGGAGAGTTAGGGGGGAAAGAGCTGAAGTTGGGAGAGATTTAGAGAGTGAGATGGTAACGAAGAAGAAGAAGATTTTAATGGAGGATGGAGGATGGTAATATTGCTGATGTTGAAGGCAATGGTGGTGCGGGAGGCGGGGGTGGAAAAATTATACAAATTGAAGTATAAAAATATGATTAGATTCTATCAATCATGAGAAATATTTTGATACATTGTGTCAAAATCTGATAAGTGGATTTCCACCTATTAAATTTACTTTCTTGTTTATTTATCGATAATTCATTTTCAAATTAAAAAATAGTTAAATTTAGTTAAATAATTGTTAAAAATATATGTTGTCGTAGAAAATTATTTCATGCTTGTTTAAATTTATTTAATGAATTTTTTGTTAAAATGTTAAGTGGAAAAAAATTCTAAATTAATTTTTACTGTAATTTTGATTGATTAAAATAATATCGTTAATTACTATGGACATACTAAATTGTATAATTAGACATGATAACCTGCATACCATTGTAAAATTATAATGAACAGAGATTGATTAGACCATGTTGACATATATGGAATGTTGCCATTATGACTGAATGATAATTGCCACGTCCAATTGGGTTAGTTCATTGTCACAAAGGGTGCAGGAGCAACTTTGTTCAACTATTACTATTATCATCATCATCCAAAAACTATGGGTGAGGTTTTATTATCATCACCATCCAAAAAAGAAAACTGGGTGAGGTTTTATTATCATCACCCTCCAAAAAAACAAATTGGAGGTGGGTTTTTTATTGTCAGCACCATCCAAAAACTAGATGTGAGGTTTTATTATCACCGGCATCCAAAAAAAGGATAGTAAAAATGGTTTTGGATGATGGGGTTTATATTAATTATCAATATCATCCAGGCATAGAGTTGGGGAATGATTACCCCGGTGAGTGCCCCAGAGGTAAGGTGATACTGTAACTTGTATATTATACATTCGAACACGGACTTGACGCTGGATTAATCAGGCATGTTAATATCATCCTTGATTATATATAATTTTATGGCTTAGCGACTAACAGATAGACTTATTAGAGTTTATTCATGCTAAACTTAGTTATTATTGTATTGTTATTGGTGGTTAGAAATGCTTGTAAACTGATAGATAGAAAATATTTATAATTGGTAGTTACTCTTCTTATAATTGGTAGTTACTCTATTATTTATATCGTACTCTTCTTATATTTATATCATGTTCCTTTTTCCTTTTACATTGATATCGTGCACTTTGTATATATATGTATGTATTCCTAGTTTACCGACCGACCCTCGTTGATGGGTATTTTTTCTTGTACTTTTCTTGTGAAATACATGTCATTTACCGAAAAAGATTTTATTAAATAAGACATCTAAGAGGCCAACACAGTAACCCAGAATTATGCCAAGCTATATCTTGCGGAGGAGTAGACTAGGTCCTTATTAATAGTTATATTTTCATGTTGTGTTCTATATATAGTGTTGTAATAGTTATACTAGGCCTGGTGTTCTGTACGTTTATTTTGAGACTATCAGATTGTAATATTGTAATCATGATTATTATTTATCATTATTTATATGTGTAGTTCTTAAGTATGCAGGGAAGAACATATGAGTATCTACAGTGTCTTAAACCAAGGAGGATGGAAAAGTGAAAATAGCCGAGATATATGTGTGTGTGTGTGTGTGTGTGTGAAAAGAAAAAAGGTATGCCCTGCTTGGTTTAAATATATCACAGACCCGCTCATGTTCTTGCTCCCAAGTAGAATGAGAAGTGGTATGTGACAAGCGAAAGATGCATTCTTCATTTCCTCACACGTTCTCATCTCTTTAGAATTACATGACTGACTCTCTGGCTTTGGGTTTCTTGAGGGACCGATTTGATTGGTGGTCACCTCTTTTTACAAGAAGTTCCCTCTATTTATAAAGTCATATCTTCTCATTCTAGTAGATTAGGACTCTTAAGCCTAGTGGGGTTACTTCAAAAGATTTTCAAATGCATTATAAAATTTCCCGTCAATTAGGACTCTCCTACTTGGATTGGAATTCTAATTAGACTTCAGTTTGGACGTTGCCTGACAACATGACATATATGGCTTGTGCGGCCCCGCAACTAGCTTAGTCGGCACCCAGGTTGGACGATCTTGGATTCGTTGATAAGCTAACAAGTCAAACTTTCAATTAGCAGTACTCTCGTGGTCATATTCCTGGTAGGGTCATTAACTCCATGGAATTGGCTTTTTGCTGCAAGAATTTGCTGAAACTTAGGATATCATGGATTTTGTATTCTTTTGTTGAGCTATACTTCAGTATCAAGTTTTGTCTATATGAACATTTACAGTCTTAAAAACCATTGTATTCTCTGCTTTGAACATTATGGGTGTCAACATCCTTATGCAATGATTTAAGCCAGTAGAAAAGGGTGAGGTGCGTGTTAAAAAAGAAATAAGGCAGAACAAGCTGGCTGTGGACGATCCAATAGATTTATTGTGTATGTATTTTTCATGGAATTTGGATCTTTCTTGTGTTTGACCGAGATTTGACTCATTCACATATCAACATGATGGTGACCTATAGATTTTGAATTCGAGTTGTTTCCAGTATTTTTCGAGGTTATGTCAACCAAACTTCATCTGTATTTGCTTGTAGCTAGAACATGTTTCTAAACAGTGCATGTTTATGTGTGCAGGTGCCCGTGCTCTGGGAGCCTACGGACTGCTGTTGTTGTAGGATATGCTCTATTCTTAGCTATTAATAAAAGCCTTGGTAAGTTTTATAATGTCAAACTGTAGGGTACCAGAATTTTACTACTCGGTGGGCGAAGGTTTGCACGCATCTACGGAGCAACCTGAGGTGGCAGTGTTGAAGCTTCAATATCGAGACAGTATGGATCAGAACTGTTATTCGATGGCGTGTAATTGTGGAACTCTCAAATGTAATAGGCCATTAGAAAGTCGCGGTGTGATGGGATATTCAGGCATGGCTGGGGCAAAAAAGATTAAAAGCCTCAACGTAGGCTATGTAGGTTGTGCAAACTCGTCGATATCTATTAATAGTATTGTTAAGGGGTTCTCAGTTTTTCCTGCAAGTTTAGGTTGTGATGAATTCTGTTTTCTCCATTGAGCTATGATGCTTGTTGATGTGCATATCCATGCATCTTTGAACTAGCACTTTTTATTGGGTATGGTTCTTAGATGCCTTCACAGATGGATATTCATTTTATCATAGATTGATCAGCCTGACAAATAAACTACAAGATGCTAGTTGCACTACAATTTCGTATTAAGTTGGGGGTACAAAACACAACAAATAAGTCCTACCTCCCTGTATTGCTGGGGGCATCCATGATATATTGATATTGATGCCAGTACTACAGCTTGTGTCGCGTGCCCTGTATGGGCTTGCTTACCTTCTCTCAGTGTAGCATGGGGCAAGGCCCAACCCATTTTTGGTAGGAATGAAGGCCCAAAACAAGACAATAGTCTTAATTAAGTAGAAAAATGACAAGGTCTTGATTAACTAATGTAATTTATTGATTAATATTGGTCTAATTGTTGTGAAGTACTTTCTGCGGGAGACTATGTCTTTATTTATAGGGGAACATAAAGAGTTCATACAATGGTGGGATACATAGTTTATGTATGATACTAATCTAATACATGATAGGATTATCCCTACATGGAACTATGATGGGCCTACACAATACCATTCTTAACACTCCCACTTATTTAGCCTTTAGTGTGAACTCATACTCCTGAATACTTCGAGATTCCGAGTATTGTGTGAGT